>PITA01015595.1:0-49509 GCA_004023965.1 Spilogale gracilis
GTTTGTGATTCAGGGGTAAAATTGAGTTAATGCAGTCCTCAGGATGTAGAACTTCATCAGCACTGGTTTCTGCAAAAACACAGTTGTAGAGAAACCAGAATCTGGGTTGGATCATCCGTAAAAACCAGGTACTTCTGCCTCTGTAAAAAATGTCTACCGTTATAATCCATAATGAACATAACTGCATGTAAAGGGGACTCTGGAGGTCACCTCAAACTGCAAAGTCTTGTGGTCATCACCGCATGACTGAGGCTCTGGCTCATCCTTAATCTCGGGTCCTCAGTCTTTAAAAAAAAAAAACCAGAGAGCAACCTTCTGAGGGGAAACAGCATCAAGTGACTCCCTTTCTTGGTTTATTCACATTTCGTTGTGACACACAGGCTGGATGCGTTGGCCACCCAAGTGACCTTTTCACAGGCAGCATCCTTGAAAGTGTTGACCGAATGCCGTAACGAATTCCAATTTGAGAAATTCCACAACCGTCAGCATCCTAAAATACGCCCATGGCTCTCCGGTACCTGTGCAGTGAGTGGCGCATGATGATAACACAAAACCGCAGGTGGTTGGATCGAGCCCCTGGTGCTGGGAAGCGCCAGCATCCCCAGCCACTGAACCTGGGATGGCTCCAAATTTCAGGACCTTATACAGTGCGTGGAGATTCTGCAACGGTTTTGTGCATGCATGCCGACTCTGAGAACACAGCCTAACATCTGGAAAAATGTCTGATGTTTGATGTGCATCCTGGATCCAGGTCCTTATCAGGGACATTAGTTCTGAGGGACACCTATCGGTCCTAATTCTGAAATATTCAAGTCAATGATTTCTCTTATTCTGAGCAACTGCAGAGCACGATTTTGCAAAAGCTCTAGCAAACGCTGACCCAGTGGACGGCTGGCTGAGGGCACACAGAGGGGTGGCTGGGGAGTCAGGAACCAGAAAGTCCGTCTGGAGACCCAGTTGCCTGGGGCCATTTTGAAGAAGGTGATGGGTCTCTGGTAGGTGCCTTAAACTTCCAAGTTAAGTCCCTTTCACTCTGAGACTCAGTGCTGGTTATTACGTGGTATTTAGGATGATGCATTTAGAGTGATTTGCTTGGTTCGGTTTGGTCTGGTAAGAATTAGACAACCAAAATTTGAGAAGCTACATATTAGGTGCGCCCAATGCGTTGAATGGAACAAAATGCACCTGGGTGGGGACGTAAGAATGGGGAGTATGCTTCCCAGCTGGAAGAAAAGAACAGACACCAGGGGAACCTGCAGGCAACCTTACCCAGCTACCTCCCTCAGAGAACCCATGCTTCAACCCTGGTGACAACTCTTTCAACAGGATTATGCATTTAGAAGGTTGGTCATTCTGCAATGAGTTCACCCTGCATGTAGTCGTGAATCAGTGCCCACCAGGTCAGTGATGTACTCTTGCAATGGTGTGGTGGCAAGAAATATCATAGGAGCTACTCAATGCAAGCAAATGCCCCAACTGGGCAGAGGGTCTATAGCTGAGACATCAGGGAACATGAGGGGCTAATGGGGTCTTTCCACCAGGTAGCCCAAAGTCCTGCCCTAAGAGGACAGTGCAGACTAAAGTCTGGGGCAAGCACAGAGACACACACCGCACAGCTCACAAAAGTAAGATAAAAGCCCAATGGTGCTACAGGGGAAGGTCCCTATTGCAAAGTCCCTACAACAAAATGTAATCCTTGGAAGCACCCAATGCCTGGTGCTGGAAAAAAAATAAACAATGAGCTCAGACTCAAGAAGGAAGCATTGTGTCACTAAAGCCAACGTTGGGTACTTCTCCGTGGTACAACAAAGCTAAAGCCATGCGGAACGCCAACGCTCATGGAACCCAAGGACATGGCGATGGCTAGAGTCAGTCCCCAGACTCATGTCCTCCCAGGGAGATGTCTTCCCAGTGCCCATGAGTGGATGGTGGTGCCGATGATCATCCATCACGTTGAACCAAAACACGCTGTTCATTAGATCAGCGGTTTCTCAAAGTGGGCCTCATGGCCTCAGGTGGGAGAAGGTGGGAGGTCCATGCGGTCTGGACTATTTTCATTGTCACACTGAGTCCCCTCTGTCTTGTTCAAGGGTCAACCGTATAGAAGCGTGATGTCCTCCTACGGGACAAAATGGAAAGCATACACAAAGCTCACGTACCATGCAGCGATGCACGGTCGCTGGCAGGCTCTTTCGGTTGGAAGCTAAGCTGGCTGCTTTTCCTTGGGAGCCCCCAATGTTGCTTGGAAGAGCAACTGATAGACAAGCTACAATTATTGCGAGTTGGGTATCTGAGAGACACTTTCTTGAAAACAAACACAGTGAGCTTGTCGAGGAAAACAAATGACAGTTTTTATCACCAGTGACAACATTTAGGCTTTCAAGAGAAATTCAGAGTTCTGGGAAACTTTGTATGAGGTTCCAGGAGCTCAAGAGTTTCCCAAGAGCTAGACTTCTCTGATAAGGTCACAGGTTGTAGTAACAAATTATTTTTTTTTTTTTGATGTCGCGTAATGAAATAGTCACTTTAAAAACGCCTCTGTAAGTTACTGGACCAATGTTTTCTAAAAGGACCGATGGGGAGATGATCCATTCCAAATGATAAATAAACCAACTGATTTTAATCATAAGAAAATTTCATTGATGATGATTCTGAATTCGAAGTTACAGCTTAGCCAATGCAAAACAGAGATGGGTCTGAAGACGGTGTAAAGATAATGCACAATTACCTGAAGACACTATCAAAACACTCCTTCGTTTTCCAGCTACATGTCTGTGTGAGGTTGGATCTTCTTTGACAAAAACATATTGCAACAGAAGGACTGCAGACTTCCATAGGGGAATCTGGCTGTCTTCTGGTAAGCTGGTAAGACATTGACAAAAAACCAAAAACAAGTAAAGAATGACAATTCTCTTCTGGGGGAAAAGCCAGACCCAAGGAGCCAAAATGGAATAACTAAGTGTTTGCATATGGCGGCTCATGGAGCGCGGTCAGCGTTGTGTCATGCTAATGGCTATTTGCGGGGCACCATAGTGCATCAGGCTGTCTGCTCTGTGTGGTTGGTGCGTTGCACACATCACATCCAAACCACGGAAACTCCCTCCACAAAGCAGGCAGGGGGCTATTGTGCAGGTGTGGGGGCTTAGCATAGACATAAAGGGCTTGGGCTAGGACAGGTCTGCCTAGGATGGAGGCACTCAGCTCACGTCCCCTGCACACACATCCCTCCTCTGGGAGCTTGGGTGTACAGATTATAGGGTACTGGCTAGGAGAGAGATATAGGTCTGCCTAGGATGGAGGCACTGAGCCCATGTCCCCTACACAGGTGTATCTCTCCTTCAGAAGCTCGGGTGTAGAGATATAGGGTCTAAGCTAGGATAGCTCTCTCTGGGATGGAGGCACTATGCCCACATCACCTGCATAGGTGCATCCCACCTGCACAGCCTGAGCACATGTGTCATGGGGAGGGGACCCCAGGTCTGTCATGTCAGCCAGGAGCTGCAGGAAGACAGAGACTCCAGAGCGGAGAGCTCTCTTGCAGACCATAGAGATATGTAGACAATATTCAGCAACATTTGGAGACCAGCCCTGAAAATGCCGTCCCCTCTGCCACCTGAGGGGCTCTTAGAACTTCCTCCTTCACTATGGGACATTGCTCCTGAACAAAATATGGGGAGACCCACCCCTGGGATCACAGAGCACGGAAGGTCCCTGGCTGCACGTCACAGAAATCATTGTCACTGCCATTGTTAAAGAGTCCCGACGCCATGTGGCAACGTGCCTTATGAAGCCACCCCTTGTTGGGTTTGGAGCAGCATCAAAGATTACCCACAATTTTGGGCAAAAAAACTAGGAAAATACTCCTTCCTTTCCAACCATGTCTGTGGCTGAGGCTGGCCTTTCCTCAACAGGAAGAACCCGTGGCCAGAGACAGGTTGAGCAGGTGGATAGCAGAAGCCAAAGGTCTCCTTGGCAGCCACACATGGAAGACGTGACCTCCCTCTTCTGGGCATAGACTGGGATGTTGAGAATGTCTTAGATTTTTGCAGATGTGGGGCTTAAGATAAGACAGCTGGGTTCTCCTATCAACGTCTGCATTCCACATGTTGCAATAGGTTGTGTTGAAGGAATCATTGTTGGAGACAGACATGTAGCGGGAATGCAACGAAGCATTTCCATAGCTTCTTCAGATAATCATGGACCATCTTGGACACAATCCCCAGACCCACTGAGCGGTTTCTGTAGGATGGCCAAGCTGCACTGTGGAATCTGGAATCATCGTCAACACAGTTTTCTTATTCTGTTGGATTGAAACCTATTGGTCTATTTCACCTTTGGAAGGGACCGATTGGCCAATGACACAAGAGAGAAACAGAAGAGGAAGTATAGATCATTCATGAGACTACACGCTGTCCGTATATAGAGTATTTTTTGTTTTGCATGCCACCTTTCTGTGATTTTTCTTTCTTTCCTATATGTTCAGTTTGTCTTGGGAGCTTGTCCCCATATCAGATCCAAAATATGCCCCCTCCTGTCTTCTGTTCTTGAAAGAACTCTCAGGGCCACCAATCACTGATAATGGATGGACCCTCAAACTGGGATGCAAAGGACAAATTCCAACATGTGTGGTCCTTAACCCGCTGGGGGCTCAGGAAATCATGAAGACTCGACCACTGCAGGCGGTCAGGCTTCGCAGTGGTCAGGCTTCGGTGGAAAGCAGGTGGACTACAGAGCACACAATATGCATTCCAAAAAACTGGTGTGGACAACTCTCTCTAGTTGCATTTCAATAACCCATAAGGAGATTACAGTTATTATCAACATATGACCGGGATGCAGGATTTAATCAAGAGATCATGGGGCTCTCTCTGCCTCCATCTCGGATAAATTTTATTGGCAATATCCTCCATCGTGTGTATGACTTGGGAAAGTCAAAGTGAGGGCAGAGTTACACCTGGTCCCTGGAGAGCTGACTCGCAGGTTTGCTGGAGACGCCCATGACCCATTTCTGGTCTGAAAATGGCCATTCTGCAAACACCCGGACACCGCCCAGGCCTCGGAGCCAGGTGCCCCATCAGCGGACGGCACAGCTCACCGACTTGGCGAGCACCAGAAATTGCTAACACCACAATCCAGGCGTTCCTAGAACAGCATTCTTCAGCAGAGAGCCAGAGAGAGGTTAGTTCCTTACATAATTAATTTTAGGTCGAAGCATCCTTTGAGAAGTGCAAATAAGAAGAGGAGAAATGCATCTCTCCCTTCTATCCTGTCGAGGCAGAGATAAAGCATCGCTAAACGGCACAGAACAATATTGACCTAAGCTACAGAATCATTTTTCTGTGGAATAACTGAATAATTGGGGAGGGATATACAGGAGGGAAATGGCATCTGAAACGGCTTATTGAACACACAACACGCACCCAATCTAAAACTCCTGCAGCAAAATATGCAGATTAGGTAACACGATCCGGGAGGTACACACGTGCTCATTACATTATTCCCCTACACCTTTCATATGCATGAAATACTTTATAATAGAAAAATTTAAGGGCACATTGAAATTCAAATCATTGCTACAAAACAAAGACGGTAATGTGTTTTGATCTGATGCTTACATGTACTTAGTCTTTAAGAATATTTGGAAAGGCAGGTCGCCTTCTCCGTAAAGTGAAACTGCGTTACACTTTTCCTCGCATCTGCTTTCCCGCCTCGGAGGCAAACCCACCGCCCGCTTTGAGCACGGGGAAATGCTCTACCTCCCAACACGTCTACGGGTGTGCGCGTCGGCCGTTAATAAACTAACCACGCCAGTGTTGCGCTTTTAGTCTGGTCTGTACGCGGATTGGGAGATTAGAGGAATTTTGCCAGGAGGTGCGGGATACATGCAGTAGAACCATAAGCAAAGGGCAAGAAGGTGTTAGCCACCATTTCCAAAGAAATGAGCCAGTGCACCCTTCTTCTGAAGAATGCCATGTTCATCAGACGTGTCCTGGGTAGATGATTCCTCCCATTCAACCTACTTGCTCTCCATAAAGCCTGCAAGTGGGCAGTAGTTAGAAAATCTCCACTGGCGTGTCTCAGGGCAGGTGGGTCCGTCTCCCAAAGGGAAACGAGGAGTAGGGCAACAGCATCCTGTCCCAAAAGACATTCGGGAATGCCAACGTGGAGCTCAGCTCTCTGGGACCCCAAGGCTGTGGGGGTCACCGTGAGCAGGATGAAATAGATGTGAGACAGCTGGTCTATCTTGGGCTTCTCCAAGAGCCAAATATACTTCTTATACGTTGCCCTTGGGGAGCACAGTCTCCTGATCTGAAAAGGGACTCCGGAGATCGGCTGTCTTTGGCTGGGCAGCTATAACAGGGCACCCCCACATGCGTGGCTTAAATAACGGATCATTTTTCATGGTTCTGCAGGCTGGGTGTCCACGCTCAAGCCACCTGCAGATGCCATGTCTGGTGAGGACCTGCCTCCTGGTTCACGGACAGCATCTTCTCATTGGGTCCTCACGTGGTGGGGAAAGAGCTCCAATTCCTTCTTCTTCTCCTGAGGACAATAATCCCATCATGGGTTGGGGGGGGTCGCACCTTCACGGCCTCATGTAGCCCTAATGACCTCCTAAAAGCTCCACCTGCTGATGCCATCCCAAAGGCGTTAAGGCTTCCTTACATGGATTTTTGGGAGACCCATACATTCAGCCCATGACACCTGTGCTCCTGGAAGACGTTCAGGGAGAGAAACACCCTACCCCTTTTGTGTTCCAAGAAACATTTTCCTGCAAAGATCCCCCATCCCCACCTTCCTTAGACAGGACTCACAATGCTTCACCTGTTTCTCGGGGACCAGGCCACACACAGACCTCCCTCTGATCCCCATTTCTAGGCTCATGAATGAGCGGTGGGCACCCCCTGAGCTTTCCGGGCAAGACGCCCCCTCACCTGACGATCCCACTTTGTTGGTTTGGCGTCCCTCCTTCTCCACCCCCAACCCAAGGACTTCAGGCCACTCTTGGAGCCTGAGCGGTACTAGAATGCAGAACAACAGACCCCTCCAAAAGTCAGCTATCTGCAAAGAAAGATCAGCTGCTCTGACATTTCAGTCACAGTACCCATTCATCCCACGTGGTGCACCTGGTTCATCTAGGCTCACAGGTAAATGCGAAGTCCTTTCTGCTGACCTTGAGTTGCATGCTTATCTCCCAGTCAGGGCTTACTCCTTATTACAGCAGCCCCCTCCTCCTCCTCCCATCTCAGGAAGTGGCTTGCAAAGTCCTTCAAGCACTATCGCTTTGCCTTATGAGCAGGAAATCCTTGGCACCCCATCTGAAACCTGACAGCTCTGAAGAATCGCTGTCGAATCATGTTGTCGCTGGACAGATTCTCCAGGGACAGTATAAACCGTCAGGGGTGGCAGAAATGGGACAAAGCTGAAAATGAAGGTGAGGTCTCCAGGGCTTGGCCACCAGGCAGCCATCGAGATGTGATCCCTTGACGGGGCTCCCAGGTGCCTGGCATGGCATGGAGGGGGTGCGTTCTTGCAGAGCCCATGGGCCATGGGAAGATGCAGGATGCTGGATGCAGGGCAGAAGGTGGAGAGGAGTCCAGGAGGAGGAAATGCTGAAAGCAGGGCATGCTAGTTGGAAAGTGTTGGAGGAGGACGAGAACAGGGAGGAAGGGACACTGACAAAGAGAAGCAATCAATGGTACCTCAGCCCAAGGAGGTTTTCATCCATTGTATTAAGAAGGGCAAGTCTGAGAGATCTGGGCAATGAGTGCAGAAGAAAAAAGACCTTCCCTGTGTCTGCACACCTGCCCCTCCCACACACCTGTCCAGCCCATGTGACAGCCCATCATCCCCCCCCAGGTGATGAGCATTCTTGGTGCAAAGATATTACAACATCTGGTTTCACTTAAAAATAGAGTGTTCCAAAATTAGAGGACAACAACTGCATCTTCTCGAGAAGATGCTGACCCCAGTGAGGACGGGTGACCGCACGGTCGTGGAAAATATTGAGCAAGTTTCCAAGGGGATCATATGAGTGTATGCAGTGTGCATCTCCAGGTGGGAATGTGATCTCCAAGCTCTAGGTAAGCTCTCCAAGCTCCAGCAGGTAATTATTCACCCAACACAAAAAATAAGTTTCCACTCAGCATAATCTCCTCCAGTCCGGTCCATGTTGCTCCAAAAGTTGGATATTCATCCTTTCTGATGGAGGCGTAGTATTCCATTGTATATATGGACCACATCTTCTTTATCCATTCATCTGTTGATGGGCACCTTGGCCAAATAGTCAGGTGCGGTTTTGCCCACTATGACTCTCAAATGCATTTCAGTGCTTTGGGTATCGGGGCCTGTACAGACAAAATAATGACCTACTTCCATTGCAGAAAAGACTGGTGTTTTCCAAAACGCTCTCTCCTTCCTTCCTCAAGGTATTTGTATTTGACTGGGAAACACTGTGTGTGTCTCCACTTTCTACCCCTGCGGGGACAATTGTCAAGTATTGTATGAGTTTGGTTTTGTGTGTTTGTTCTCTTTTTGGTTTGTTATTCTCTGTTAAGTCCAAGAAAGGCATAGCTCAGTGGGTCTTAAAAAGAATCCACCTTATTCCGCGTCCAGCCGCCAACCCCCCCGCCCTGGGATATAAAATCTACCTCTCTGTGATTTTTACTAATTTGCCCACAGCCACCATGGTCATGACAATGTTTTCACCAAAACACAAATAAAAGGAGATTTTCCTGGGGTCTTGTTTTCTTGCAGAAGAAAAGAGTTCCCTCCTCCTCCTTCACAGGTGCCTCTGATTCAGACAGAAAGATGGAATTAGCTGATCATGTGACTCCTTTCTTCCCAAATTCTATAAGGCCACGGGAGCTGAATGCAGCACTTAGCTGAGGCATTGTAAGTTGTAGGTAGGGGTGTGTGTGTGTGTGTGTGTGTGTGTGTGTGTGTGTGTGTGTGTCTATTCTTGCCATGAACCATAGTACAAAGCATAATTGTCAGAAAGGAAGAACAATGCAGGCCAGCACCCTCCTCAAGGCTGCAGTCTATCATCTAAATAGGATGATGGCTTTATGACAAACGTGGTGGGCCCGGGAAACAGGCTGACTGTTCATCTGCAGGCCAAGAGTCTGAGGATCTAATGTCCACTCCGATTCCGGTCCAGGACCTGGAAGCAGTGGGTTGAACTCTGGCCCCCAGGGAGATGTGTGCACTCAGGACTGGTGCTTGAGAAAGTATTGGGGAAATGGGGCCTTTGAGGATGTACTGAGATATGACGAAGTCCTATTTGAGTGGGGTAAGATTTAAATCCCATGACTGCTCTCCTTATAAGAACAGGGACATGGACATGCAGGGGAGTAGGCAAAATGGAGGCAAAGGCAGAGAAAGGAGTGATGTGTCTACAAGAGACGTCAAGCATTGCTGAGAGCCAGCAGAAGCTGAAAGAGGCAAGGAAGGATCTTCCCCCCAAGCCTTCAGAGGGAGCCAACCCTGCCTCAACCTTTATTTCAGGCTTCTGGTCCCCAGAACTTTCAAAGAACTCCACATCGTTTTAAGTCCCCTCATCAGGCAGATGTTGTTACAGCAGCCATGAGAAACCAACACAGCCATCCTAACCAATGACATGAAGGCATCTTATCATATCTCAAATCTCACCCATCTCTAAGAATCTAGGGATCATTTCTTTGACCCTCCATGGGCAGGTTTTAGGATGAGCTTTCAAACTCCCTTTCTCAGATGGGTTCTGCAGGGCCAGGGGCTGTTGTTCATTAGTCTGTTGGACTTTCCTCCAGATCTGAGAGAAAGATGAATGAGACAGGAGAACAACCATCCCAGAAGAGGACAGTGACCATCCTAGAACAAGACAATGACCAACGCAGAGCAAAACAATGACCATCCCAAAAGAAGATGCTGACCATCCCAGAATAAGACAATGGCCAACCCAGAACAGAACAATGACCATCCCAAAAGAGGAAGATGGCCATCTGAGAACAGGATGATGACCATCTTAGGGTAGGATGGTAACCATCCCAGAAGAGGAAGATGACCATCCGAGAACAGGATGATGACCATCTTAGGGCATGATGGTGACCATCCCAGAAGAGGAAGATGACCATCCGAGAACAGGATGATGACCATCCCAGAACAGGGTTATGAATAAGACAATGGGTATTCTAGAAAGACATGATGAGCCTCCCAGAACCCAGAAAACCAGACCTCCAAGAAGATATAGTATTTCCTCATTAAACAAGCCAGGAGAGGGGCCATGAGCAACACCAAGAAGCACCAAAGTAAGGGTCCTGTGGCCAGTTCCACCAGAAGAGCTGCAGGAAAGGTTCTCAGGTAGACTGCAGGCAAGCATGGAGGTGGGATGTGCCCGGCCTGTGCCCCTGGGGACACTGGCAATTAGGCCCCTGTGCAATACAGAGAAAGGAAGGAACCCAGAGGGAGATAGGGCAGGAGGGACAGCTGAGTTGGAGGCAGGCCATCTGGGCGCCAGTGGGATGTTTGGATGGTGGGTGACTCTGGGTTCTCCAGAGAAACAGACCAATAGGGTATGTGTGTGTCCACACACGGGGAGGCATTTATTATAAGGAACTGGTGTCATTATGAACACTGAGCAGTCAAGATCTGCAGGCAAGCTCAGGTCCAGGAGAGCCAATGTGGTGTAAATTCAAATTTGAGTCCAAAGGCAGAAAACTGGGACCTGACAGTGTAAGTTTCTGCCCAAAGGCAGCCAGCTCAAGACCCGGGAAGATGGGGTCTGAAGATAAGGTCTGAAGACAAGAAAAAGCCAACGTCCCAGCTGGAAGGACATCAGGCAGGAGGAACGTCTCTCCTCGTGAGCCTTTTTGTTCTAGTCTGGCCGTCCCACACGAGGGAGGACCATCCACTTGACCAGTCCACTGAATTGAATGCTAATCTCATCCAGAAAGACCCTCAGAGACACATCCAGAATCCCATTTGGCGCAATGTCTGAGAACCCTATAGATCAGGGCTGATGACACCTGCCGCTCAAGCAGCTGTGGGACATACATTGAGCGGTTAACAGAGCCCGTCACCGCTGCCATCCACTGAGCAGTGACTGATAGCATCAGGAGCCTGACATTCTTGAAAGATGTGTCCTTCTCATCATGCTTCTTGCCCATCTCCTAACAACCCGCGGGATGGATCAACGCAGTGGGGCCTCTGGGAATCCCACGGTATAAAACCAGGGACAGAAGCACAATACAGATGCTAAAAATTCTCACATGGTGGGCATCGTGTTAAAATGACAAATGCACGTTTAGGGAATAGTAGGTTATCTATTAGATGGTAGAATCTTCTGGAAAACAAGTATCAAGGTACCTTCGAAAGTATGGGTGCTCCCTTATTTCCACATAAGGTCATATTCACAGGAGCCACAAATTAGGACCTCAACGTGTCTTTTGGAGGGGGTGGGAGACACAATTTAACCCCAGAGAGTCGAGCAGAATGAGCCTTAACTCCAATGACTGGCATCCTTATAAGAAAGTATTTCCAGCATAGGATGGACGGTCAGCCTAACTAGTTCTTATAATTGCCTGCTTTTCTGAGACCCCTCATTACCCTTAGTTTTTAGTATACCAATAACTCTCCCAGCACCAAGAGTCCTGGTCACTTAGTAGGGATGTCGTCGAATAATAATGGGATCAGCTGTTGTCTCAATGAATAATCCTGTTACTAAAAGAATGAGCTCTCAGACTGAGCATTGTGTGGACCATCATTCCTCATTCACTATGTTTTGGGGCACTTTCTTGGAACACGAGGCCACGGAAGACAGACGCGGTGTGGAAATGATAGGCTTGGCAGGCGTTCTAGCCTTGTTATTCGTAATATAAGGCATGCTTTGGTGTCCCTTATGAATTGTAAACTATTCCTTTCCCTCATATCTATAAAAACTCAAAATGGGGGCGCCTGGCTCAGTGGGTAAAGCATCTGCCTTTGGCTCAGGTCATGATCTTGGGGTGTTGGGATTGAGCCCCACATCAGGCTCCCTGCTCAGCGGGAAGCCTGCTTCTCCCTGTCCCTCTGCTCCTCTCCATGCTAATGCTCCCTCTCTCTCGTCCTCTCTCAAGTAAATAAATAAAATCTTAAAAAAGAAAGAAAAAAGAAAGAAAACTCAAAATGGGGAAATGAGCTCTTGGGGGGATATAATAAACATTCAATAGCAGAAGTTGGCCTTCATGGAAAGGGCAAGACTTCTACGTGTCGTTCATAAATACCTTTCTTCTCTAGGACAAAAAAAAAACCTGGCCACAATGCACAGATAATCCTCATTTCTGGATTTTCTTTTCCTTTCTTTCTTTCTTTTTTTTTTTTTTTGAAACATCATTACCTCCACTTTGGAAGAAAAATTTTTCCAGACACTTTAGGAAGCAATTTTTTTTCTTGGCTTGTTTCCAAAGTTCTTATGCAATACGTTCAGGAATGTGTGACTGGCTTGTAAAAATGCTGAGCCTTTCTTCAGAAGGGGCCAAGAACAGACTGTAGACCCATGCTCGGGGTGGCAGAGGCAACTGACTGGTCTTCCCGGCTTCTTGCACTTGTCAGGTAATCAGAGCTTTCCTCATTCATCACAAAGGAGATGACCTTGTTCTCAGTAAGACCTCTAAGTTCTCACTCAGAGGACGGGTGGCCCAAGGCCACATCTGCAGGAGCAAATTCATGCGTAGGGGGCAACATGGCTCTGATTCCCCACCCCCTGGACCACAGCATCCATTACAAGAGCTAAGTATTCAGACCCCTCCAATAAAGGCCAACAGTGGCTACCATGGGATCAGAGCACACAACTTAGTAGTTGAAGCGTCTCCATAAAGACGTGCCAATACTCAGAACCTAAGGACGTGACCCTATTTGCAAATAGAACCTTTGCAGATGTGACAGGGTGAAAGATCTGGAAATGAGCTCATCCTGGATCAGGGTGGCCCTAAATCCCATGACAGGGGTCCTTGTAAGAGACAGAAGAGGAGACACAGACACAGAGGAGAAGCCACGTGAGGATGGAGGCAGAGATGGGAGGGACACGGCCACAAGCCCAGGGATACCTGGAGCCCCCGAAGCTGTAAGACACAAGAAAGTCCCTCCCCTGGAGCCTCTGGAGGGAGCACAGCCTAGCCCCGCCTAGATCTCAGCAGCCCTGCACCACCTGGATCTCAGCAGCCCTGCACCACCTGGATCTCGGGGGCCCTGCCCCACCTGGATCTCAGGGGCCCTGCCCCACCTGGATATCAGCAGCATGCCCCGCCTGGATCTCAGGGGTCCTGCCCCGCCTGGATCTCAGGGATCCTGCCCCACCTGGATCTCAGGGGTCCTGCCCCGCCTGGATCTCGGGTCTTGCCCCACCTGGATCTCAGGGGTCCTGCCCCACCTGGATCTCAGGGGTCCTGCCCCGCCTGGATCTCAGGGGTCCTGCCCCACCTGGATCTCAGGGGTCCCGCCCCACCTGGATCTCAGGGGTCCCGCCCCACCTGGATCTCAGGGGTCCTGCCACACCTGGATCTCAGGGGTCCTGCCCCACCTGGATCTCAGGGGTCCTGCCACACCTGGATCTCAGGGGTCCTGCCCCACCTGGATCTCAGGGGTCCTGCCCCGCCTGGACCTCAGGGGTCCTGCCCCACCTGGACCTCAGGGGTCCTACCCCACCTGGGTCTCAGGGGTCCTTCCCCACCTGGATCTCAGGGGTCCTGTCCTACCTGGATCTCAGGGGTCCTGCCCTGCCTAGATCTCAGGGGTCCTTCCCCACCTGGATCTCAGGGGTCCTGTCCCACGTGGATCTCAGGGGTCCTGCCCCACCTGGATCTCAGCGTCCCTGCCCCACCTGGATCTCAGGGGTCCTGTCCCACCTGGATCTCAGGGGTCCTACCTCACCTGGATCTCAGGGGTCCTGTCCCACCTGGATCTCAGCATCCCTGCCCCTCCTGGATCTCAGAGGTCCTGGATCTCAGCAGAGTGCCCTGCCTGGATCTCAGGGGTCCTGCCCCACCTGGATCTCAGCAGAGTGCCCTGCCTGGATCTCAGGGGTCCTGCCCCACCTGGATCTCAGCGGCAATGCCCCACCTGGATTTCAGGGGTCCTACATCACCTGGATCTCAAACTTGTGGTCTGTAGAGCTGGAGACAAGTTTCTTTTGTCCCCGGCACCCAGTTTACAGTAATTTCTGATGGCAACCTTTGGAAGACTAATACATCAGATTACAGACATTTCAATTTTCTATCACAATTAGCTCCAACTTTAAAACTGTATGACGGTGTAAAGACCTATGGGTAGGAAAATGGATGAAAAAGGATGTTGAGGGGCACCTGGGTGGCTCAGTTGGTTGGGCGACTGCCTTTGGCTCAGGTCATGATCCCGGAGACCTGGGATCGAGTCCCACATCAGCTCCCTACTCGGCGGGAAGCCTGCTTCTCCCTCTCTCACTCCCCCTGCTTGTGTTTCTCTCTCTGGCTGTGTTTCTCTCTGTCAAATAAATAAAATCTTTAAAAAGAAAAAGGATGTTGAGTGTACCTTTCAATACATGGAACGAGAAAAATAAGGGTGGCCAGGGACTGACGCTGTTTTCATGAAAGTCATTTAAGGTTGCTACAGTTGGGAGGATGAAGAGTGTAAGATACACTTTTCATATGCGGTTGTAAATGTGTTAAAGGCTTACATAGGTGTAGCTGCTTTTACAAGTGGTCCTACCCACAGAGAAAGACCCACAGCGTAAAACATAACTCCATACCGCTGGCTGTACCTTTCCATCAAGACTTCACTGTCACGGATGGAAATCATCTAATCAGCTCCCTTGGAATCCAGGGACATGAGGCTCTCCCAATAAGCACTCAGTATCCACAAATAGCAAGAACGTGGGCGGTGAAGACTCCCTTTAACCAGAATGTCTAATGAGGCAGAATCCTGGAGCACCGTTCAATAAGCGGAGGTTGGACAAGGAAGAGAACACAGTGTGGAAACACCACTAAGGGTAGACCCTTCCTCATGCATCTGGATCTTTCCATTGAGCATAACGCCAAAGGGACAGAGCAAACGTCCCCGCCATTACCATCACCCTAGACTCTGTGCCACCAGAGAAGCATGAGCAGAGGCAAGAGTCAGCGGGACCTGCGTGAGGAGGAAGGTGGTTTTCACAGCTGGCACATTTATTTATGGACAGCTGGTCACCACAGCAGAGGAATCACACCGGGGTGTGGGTTGTGCCCTCCGCAGCCTTGTTTTCCCGACCAGCTTCATGAAGGCATCAGCGAGACACAAAGCGAACAAGCGTGGCGTGTGCCGTGTGATGGGGTGTGGACGTTCTCAAACACACGCGGCACCATCACCCCCATCCACGAAACAGACGTGGCCAACACATCTCAGAACGTCCTTGTGGTTCCTTCGCTTTCTTGTTTGCATCCGTGGTTGTCTTTGCGGGGGCAAGAACACATCCCATGAGATCAGACCCCGCTGTAAGTGCAGCACGCAGTGGCGGTAAACAGAGATACCCTGTTGTATGGCGCATCTCCTAGACCTGAAACTCTGCCCCTTGTTGACTAATGTCTCCATGTCTGCTTCTCCCAGCCAAGGGCAACCAGCATTCCATGCTCTGTCTGTGCACTGGACGGTTGTAGGCACTCACAGAAATACAATCAGCCCTGCTTTCAACACAGTGACTCTACAGCTAAGATCTCAGCAGCCCTGCCCCCACTAGAAGCACTAGACAACCTCTCTGTCCAGAGATGGGCACAGATGCCCACCCCGTGCCTTCCTGTCACTCGAGGGCAAAGCCACTGGTTCAACCCCACAACCTCATGGCCACCAGCCTGTCATGCTTCTTGTCACTTGAACAGTGTGTGCCACGGGGTCATGGAACATTTTCTAGAAACGTTAAATTTAGAGTAGGGAGGCATGTGATTTCAGTGGAAGATGAGTGCAGAGTGACCTCTACTAATGGGGATGTCTTTTTAAGAGTTTGGGCATATTTAGAAAAGGTGACTCAGGCGAAACTGGATGGACTTCTCTGGCTGCAGAGTATGGCCGGCTGCCCAGCCCTCACCACTCCCTCGCCCAACAGTACCACACTCTGAGGGGTGGACTTCCCTACCAGCGTGGTGAACTCAAGGGTAATGTTGGACCTGAGATGCAGACTCTGCATCCCTGCAAAAGGCTTGGAATTCTGTGCTCAAGAATGGACTTTTTTTCTGGTTGACTCACTGAGGACTATTAGCACCTCACCTCCTAAGGAAATGGTGGGTGCTTTGTGAATTCCATGAGTCTACCTGTGTTGACTTGCTTGCGGGATGGAAAGTGATGCCCAAGACCCTTGGGGGCATGCATCCCTGGTCTTGCTACTCCTCAGAGCGCATGGGTAAGTGTCCGTCTGCACATGGGAATATCTGAGACTTTCCAAGCAAGAACTGTACAGAAAGTGGGACTTTGTTATGGAAAGGATTCTGTACTTTCCAGTCTGGAGGATGGGAGGGAGTCACAGATCTTTAGGGGGTGAGCTGTGTGCTCTCTGAAGGGAAACTTCACATGGCAAGTATACGTAGCCAAGCACTCACACAATAAATGGTCTTTGAGGTCGTCTTCACATTCAATATGGATTACCCGCCAGCCAAATCTGGAGTCAAAAATCTTACATCGAACAAAGAAGCTGCCTCTGAGAAGTCCACCTTTTCTTTTTTCCAAGCCTTATCCTGTTTTGGGGACTCACTGCTTTTTATTTGAGAGTGGACCCCCACCACAAGCACCAGACAACCTCTCTGTCCATCTCCTCTTCCTCCTAAAGCTGTTCCAGGAGGACACAAGCCGTGCCTACCTTGTGAGTCAGGTCCAACGAAACTCAGCATTGGACTGGCCCTTTCAAGCCCAGACCCCCGAGACCTCAGAATGGGACCTTACTTGGAACAAAAGGATGGAATTAGCGAAGATGGGGTCATCTCGGAACAGGGTAGATGGTAAATCTAGCATGACAGGTGTCCTTAAGAAGAGAAGAAGCAGATATACAGACACAAGGAGAAGGCTATGGGGAGACGGACGCAGAGATGGCATGGTGTGTCTACAAGGGGATGGCCAGGCACAGATTCTCCGTCCTAGCGCCAGCAGAAGGAACCAGCTCTGCCCACACCTTGGTTTCAGCTTCTGGTCTTGGGCACTTGAGAAGATTCATTTCTACTATTAAACGTTGCAGTTTGTGGTGCCTTGTGATAGTCAGGCCCAGGACTCACACCCCTGGTCTGGCTCCCTGCATGCCAACCCTGTGGGCAGGTGGCTCCTCGTGGCTTTGTTAGCCTGGGGACATGTCAGGGTAACTCAGTTCTGCAGCAGTGGCTTACATCACGCAACCTGTTCATGAGCAAAAGTGCTGTGGGCACAGAATCTGCTCTACTCCTGCTAAAGGGACATACCCTGAGCCAGGGGAGACCAAAAAAGTACCATAATGTCACACAATGGGATGAGAAAATACACGACGGAGGCTGTTCACCCTCCCTTCCCACGTCACGAGTCCATGGTGACCCTTGTCCTTCATGATCACACAATGCCATGTGACCCTCTGTTGACTGCTGACAACCAACCACTTGTACAGGGTAAGCAAGCACACGGCACATTAACTAAGCCTGCCCGGATGATACATGAAGAAGGACCAAGCTGTCTGCAAATCATCTTCAATGGGCCAATAGAATGATCACGGGCAATATGAAATGCCACCATACAGAACATATTCATGCAACTGGAAATCCCTGATTCCTAGGAATGAAATTAGGGGCTGACACTGGAGACCCTTTATAACACTGCTGTTTTGTAGAGCAGGCTTTGACCTTCCGTGTAACTGTATCAAGGAGAGGCCCTGAAATCACCCCATACCTTAGCAGGAATTCAAAACAAATTAAGGCAAGACGGAGACAGAAAGCCCTCTTCTGCCGAATGAAAAGAATGTCTGGAAGCATCAGCATGGCTTCCTCAAATCAACTGGAGCTCAGATGTAATTGCAGCACTAATGAATCCAGGGGAATATTTGCAGGATAAAAGCAATTAGACCAATTAGGAGGGTCATTAACTGATGGAGATGCTCTCATCCCATCTAGCAAGCATGCTGGAATTCGAGACCAAAGGTCTGTCTTTTCTAATGCTTTTGGAATCTTGGGTGGTTTTCCTTCCAAACGATGGCATTTTGGAACTGAGGGTCTTTGAGAAAAGGAATCATCATGAGTTCTGGAGTCACAAGACTTGAGACAATCAGAAGTGAATTCAACTGACACACAGAAGGTAGTGTCTGCAAAGCATGGGAAACCCAGGGTTCAGATTAGATACTTAGTTATTACGTATGGGTTTCCCGTGGCTGATGCGACCAATATCCACAAACTGAGTGGCTTAAAACAACACATACGCATTCTCTTATAGCGCTAGAGGTCCAAAGTCTGATGTTAGTCTCACTGAGCTAAGACCAAAGTGTTGGCACAGCTGTGTTCCTTATAGGATGCTCGGCTTCTTTGCCCCTCCAACTTCTAGAGGCTTCGAGCACCCCTCGGTCTGTGGCCCCTTCCTTCATCTGCAAAGCTAGCAGTGTTGTCTGGGACTGTTCCTTCATCCTCCCCTCTTCCTTCTCCCTTCCCCTGAAAAGGACCTTGGGATTATAATAAGCCCACATCATAACCCAGGACCATCTTTGTATTTTAAGTTCCGGTGACTAGCAACCTGAGCTGACGCTAATCCATTTCCCCTTGGCGATGCCCCCTAACATATTCATACACCGTATAGATGAGAATGCAGGCATCTCCCGGAGCCTTCATGCTGGGTCTCACCTACGTTCACTGGCAGATGGATACAGACCATTTAGCATTCTAGGTCCCGCCCCCCAGGTACCTGGGCATTGGTGCAAATGCCTCAGAGTGGGTGGGACTTAAATTAGCCTGTGGTGGTCCTCAGCTACTCAGGTAAGCCCACAGAGACAAGAAGTAGCAGCAGAGAGTCCCCTGATGGCCAGAAGAAAGCGAAAAGCACAGGGGTGAATGGCCTCGGGGAGACAGCCATACAACAAAAATCCAAGAGCATTTTCTAGGAGCTGAGATAAACAAAGTAGGGATATCAGCGCCTAGATACAAGGGACTGAATTCTGAAAACAGCCATATTCTCAACCTCCGGTAAGAATGCCTCCCTCACCCACACCTCGTTCAGCTTTGTGAGACCCCCAAGCAGAGGGTCCAGGAAACCTGTGCCTGGATTCCTGACTCATGCAAAATGTGGTACCTTAAATGTGTATTGTTTCAAGACCATGAGATTGGGGGCTTTTGTTACGCGGCAAAGGACAACTCCCCTACCACCTGTAACAACCTGCAAGCATTGTCATTGGTTATGAGGCAACACATGGTTACAATGTATCACATGGTCACAGTGTAGCAGTTTAGAATGTACCACATGGAAACAATGTATCCAGGCCCTACAAATGTTCACATGGCTACAATGTATCATGTTGTTGCAGTATACAAACTCATATATCACAAGGGTATGATGAGCTCCCTCTTCTGAGTAGTATACAGTAGTCCCTCAAATAACATAGGTCTAAACTACACAAGTCTACTTAGACCCAGATTTTTTTCAAGAAATACAGAAAAGTACTGTAAATGTATTTCCTCTTATGATTTTCTTCATCACATTTTCTTTTCTCTAGCTCACTTAATTGTAAGAACACAGTACATAATACATGTAAGATACAAAATATCAAGTGTTTATATCATCAGTAATGCTTCCAGTCAACAGTAGGGTAGTTGTAGCTAAGTTTTGGAGGGCTCAAAAGTTATACACGAATTTTCAACTGCTCAAGGAGGCAGTGGGGTAAGCTTCCCTTTTTCTGCATTGTTTGAGGATCAAAGGAGTCTTTAAAAGTCAGCTGCCCAATGAGTTTTCTGTAATAACTTTTACTTTCTATACATTCATAAAACATGGTGGGATGTCTTTAGATGCCAAATATACTCAATGTGGCGAATGATAATTTCAAACACAGTTGTTACTAGTGAGTTCTATAATTACTTAACACATATAATGGCCTTATATGTTCCTCCATCACCTGGAAATTTCTTTAGAGGTCTTCCTGCTTTTTCTTTTTAATCAGACAATATACTTTATGAATAGTATAAATGTCTTGGTCTGTGTGGGCTGTCCCAACAAATTAGCACAGAATGGGAAGCTTATAAACAAGATATGCATTTCTCCACAGTGCTGGAGGGTGAGATCCCACAGATCTGGTGTCCTTTTCTTACCGGGACACTAATACCATCATGGGAATCCCACCCGATACCATCCCTTTATGGCATAGTGCTTACACAGATGAATTCCAGGGGGAAACAGAAATATTCTGAGGAGGTATGCACTCCTCTTGACCTAACTTCTAAATGAGTGAGAGTACACAAAAGTATACAGTTAACCAAGTGAGGAGACAGGAAGAGAACATTCAAATGGTACCATTCACAAAGCCACATCTACAGCTGAAAATAATGCTGTTATATGGAAAGAAGCCGTTTATTACAAATTAGCAACATGGATCTCTCTTGGAATTGCCTCGTGTGGTTTTGCATGACAGGGGCTGTAGATTACTTGGGGCACTGAGATGCTCGGAGGGCATTTGGCACAGGGTGACTGCTGTGTTTCAGAGGCCCACCAAGCACACACAGGCTGTCCAGAGCAGGAGGTGGGACGGACATCAGCAGATGGCCCCTCACAGGGACCGCGCTGGATGAGAGAGAACCCAGCTTTCAAAGCCACTCGCCACGGAAGAACCAAGTCATGCCGCAGGTAGGAGTTATTCGTCTCCGGCTGCCAATAGCGGAACGTCAGGAGTTTTAAATCTCAAGGGTTTCATCAGACACTCTCAGAATTTGACAGATAAGCAAGAGATTCTACTAATAATCTAAGGAACACCAATAAAGGACTGGAATTACTTGATCAATGAAACTCATTTTCACTCAGAGGATGTCAGCCCAAGTCCTAACTTTTAGTCTGAGAATGTAAAGTGACCCCATAATGCACCTTACACTCAATAAACCTCACAGATGCCCCTCCTATATTGACTCAGAAATCCAAACCAAACTCACCATGTACCTCCTTAAACTTCTCTGGACAAATCTAGCAAAACTAACTACTCTGAATTACTTAAAACATCACTTTATAATAAAAATATACAGAATAATCTTTGTGTACGTGGAACCATCTGTCTATGACTAAACATAAATGTATTCATTTTATAAATATTATATCTGCTTTTGTTTATACTCAGTATGTATCTATTTTTACCTATCAAGAAATAGGTGAATAGAAATAAATAGATATAAACAGGTAGATAAACACAGATGTGCCCAGACTCATATGGACACACTCACTTTTGCTAATGTGAATTTCCAAGCTTCTCCTTGAGAACACCTAAAAAGAAAATGAATCCTTAAGTAATGAAAATGAAGGCTGACATTGAAGAGAAAATCATCGAAATCATCCAAGTAGCTTTATTGCTGAGGTAGGAGGAGGAGTTGCGAAGAGATGAATTCGGTACCTAAGGAATGGTTTCTCTCTATTGATGCAAGCAGGTGCACAATGTTCCCTCATTCACTTGCTAAGAGATACTGAGACTGTGCTGGCTTCAACTTTATATCCAAGCTAAATCAATGAACAGGAACCAGTCACTTATGTAATTTGGGCTGGAATCTCCCCCATCAGATCTGTATATGATGCCTTTCTCATCTTCCCACATGTCTTGGTTAGAGGGCTAGCCCCCAGAAGACAAGTTCCCCCGGAACCTTAGAATATGGTCGTCTTTAGACAACCAGTCTTCAGAGGCGTGATTCAGTGAAGGTTCTTGAAAGGAACCTGTGCTGGATGGCCCTAAGTCCAATGACAGGTGTGCATGTAAGAGACAGAAGAGGAGAGTCATGGACACAGAAGCGAAGCCATGTGGAGATGGAGGCAGAGATGGGAGGGATGCAGACACAGCCCAGGGATGCCTGGGGACTCTGGAGGGAGTGCAGCCATCCCCGCCTGGATCTCAGACCTCTGACCTCCTGGATCGCAGACCTCTGACCTTCAGAACTATGAGAGGACGAATTCCTTTTGTTGTAAGCCGCTCCATGTACACTGATTCATTTCAACAGCCCCAGGACACTGACGCAGCTTAAGAAAGAGGTGTGATGGCATTGGGCATTTATCCGTATGTTTCTGAGCATATCTGCTGAGTTCCACACAAGAGGCATTCTATACCACTCACAAGGTGTGTTTTGTTTTCAAATATTGTTTCAGACCCTAAAGTTGAGCTATTCTATGTAATTAAGTGAGCAAAGAAGGCTGAAACCAGAGCCAAAGGGAAACATGAGCAGGGCACCTGGACACCAGCCACGGGATGCTGTACACGCCATTCACACCTGGTCATAAACGGGAGATGGTGATGATGATGTCTCAAGTGGGTCCCAGTGAGCACTGGAATGTATCTTCTTCAAGCCCCTTCAGTACTGAGGAGCTGCTCTCCAGCCATGGCTCAGGGTCAATACCAGCCCCAGAGACCCTCTATAAAGTACCCAACCCCAGATGAAAGAGGAGGGAGGAGAAGCAGGTACCGCTGGATATGGCCAGCCAGCAGGAAGGCAATGCATGATGAGGCCATACAAACACGCACACGGGGCCTCAGCAAGGGACACAGAAAGACCCCAGGCAGGCAGCCTGATCTGGTTTCGTCCATCACACATGCCAACTCACAGAATCAGAAGTTGCCAAATTTAGAGCATCTGAAAGCCACATGGGTGGCAAAGAAGGAGTCTAAAAACTGGCAACGTGTAGTAGGAGAAAGCAGACTTGGCATTAGCCAATATCCACAATGACAGGGTCAGTGCTATAAGAAGAAGTTGAGTCACAACACATCTATGTCATGACCATGACAGGCCAGAGCATCTCAGATTCCCAGCAAGCACTCACAGCCAAAGGGAAGCAAGCAAGACCTCTGGCATGACGGGAATTCCCCTGGAAAGGAGAAGTGTCCTGGTAGGTGGATGAATTAATCGACTCAACCTGGCAGGTGCATCTATTGATTCTGGATGTGGAGGACTGGGGTGGTGCAGGTGGCTGGAGTGTGGCCTTTTCCCGCAGATGCTCAGCTTGGGAAGAGTCAGCTTGACAGGGAAGCAGTGTCTCGTGTCACCTACAGGTTCGATGGCCAACAGCACCGGTGTCACCCGCAGAGGGCAGAATGCTTGAAGAGGTCCTATTGGCTCTCCTAATCATCTGGCTGAATGAAAATATTTAGTAACACAATCTCCACTACTTGGGAGAAGTGATCTTGGATGTCCCTCAACCACAATCCTTGGCTTGTCAGTCTCCTGGCAGGAAGGCTGGCATCAGCTGCCCAATGTGGGCAGGGAGGGTGTCAGACCCAGCCAACATCCCTAGGCCCCCAGGAGGAGGACGTGGCAGGGACAGAGGCTCAGATGGACAGGCCACAGAACAGTCTAGAGAGCACTGCCTACAGCAACGGTGATTCTAATGAAGAATGGACCTCATGAATTATCCAAGGAACACTACAGGGGTCCTATCCCAGCTAGATGGCCATCCTTAAAATGTGGTTAACCGACGTAGGCAAAGTTTTCTCCCCAAAAGCACTTCCCACAGATAGGAGACAGGGAGGTCTGATGGGAGGAATGTGCTTATTAGAATTCACAGAATTCAGACTTGAATAAAATAGGAGAGGACAGAATGATCATGGCCCTAGAATCTCTTTACAACCTTCAGATTGATCCTTCACCGGACAGAAGGAAGAGAAAAGTCAGTTCTCTTTACTTACATTTCCTTGGAAGTCTGATGTCTCTGTGCCTTTGTCCACAGGCAAGAGTGAAATGGCATAAAGCGACATCACCGAGTAAAGGCTTTCAGAATAAGTATTTTTGTAAGGTGCAAATGCCAGCCACCGGAAGGAAGAACAGAGAAGTCAGGTTCAATCGCGGTTCTAATATAAGAAAGTTGGAAACGACTGAGTAGTTTTTAATGGGATGTTGCCTGGAGAGACTGTATTTTAATCAATGCCAAGCGTATCCAGCTACCATGGTGACTGTGAGGATGTCTGATGAATGCTCTATGCAAAAGCAAGGCTGTAAGGTGACAAAGGCAATATTAAGTATGATTTCTTAACAGAAACCTCCATCCAAGTAATAGAGGTATCAATGGAAATGAATATGAAGATGAATTAATTCATTTCTGGTAGCGTCGAGGGAAAAGACTGTGCTCTCAGTTGGAGTAAAAGTTGCAAAATTTTAGCTCAGGAGAGAAGACTGAAAACTTGAAGAAATAGAGTGTCCAAGGTCAAATAGACAATGCAGATTAGTTTCTTCCAATATTCATTCAGACAATTATCTTAAATTAAATATGATCCCAACACAGGGTATGGACTGAAGCCACAGAATTAATGAGTCTTTTCTGTAGCACAGCAGGAAAGGAATATAGTAGGGGACAGACATGATTGTGAAATTCAGTGCCAGTAGCTAGCTGGGCATCCCTGGTGAACCCAGTAGAGTCTCTGGGCATCACTTCCCAAATTCTGTGATGTTATGTGATAATAGCCTTGGTGGATAAGAGAGCAATGATCATCACCATCACCATTACCTCCCTCACCACCACCATCACCATCATCATCATCATAATCACTATCACCACCACTACCACCATCACTACCAATAACATCTCACCATCATTACCATCACCAACATCATCACCATCACCGTTATCACCACCAACACTGGTACCATTATCGCCATGACCAGCATCATCACCATCATCACCACCAACACCAACACCCCCAAGATATCACCATCATCATCATCAACAACATCATCACCATCACCAACATCATTACCATCATGACCATCATCACGACCACCATCATGACCATCATCACGACCACCATCATGACCATCATCACGACCACCATCATGACCATCATCACCACCACCATCGTGACCATCATTACCACCATCATGACCATCATCACGACCACCATCGTGACCATCATTACCACCATCATGACCATCATCACAACCACCATCGTGACCATCATTACCACCATCATGACCATCATCATCATCACCACCACCATCATCACCATCAATCATCACCATCATCATCACCATCACCAACATCATCACCATCAGTCATCACCATCATGACCGTCATCACCACCACCATCATGACCATCATCACGACCACCATCATGACCATCAATCATCACCGTCTTCATCACCATCACCACCACCACCATCACCATCGTTCACCGTCTTCACCATCATCACCACCACCATCATCACCATTATCACCAACATCATCACCATCATCAGCAACAGCACCATGACCATCAAGGTCAAGTCATCATCATAGCAGTTGCCCTCTATGAGATCCCCCAATGTACCAGATGCTCTCCAACACTTTTTTTCTGTTAGTCAGTGTTTTTCATGTGCCTCTGGTGTGCCTGGGGTCATGCTGAGCTAGGGACATCACTGATACATCTAGACAAACCACAGCACAATGTGTGAGATAAGGTGATAAGGGAGAGGACATGCGAGCAAGGAGTGAAGGCACTTGACTTTAGGACAGGTCCTTTAGGGTTTTCTGTGGATGCTGAGAAGTCTACGGTGACTAGGATTTGGATGGTCAGGAGGAGATGAACAGCCAAGAAGCAGAGACAATATGTGCACATGTGGAGTCATGGAAAGGAGGCATGGAAGGTTCTCCACCCACATGAGTTTATGCAGGTAAGGCAGTAGCATGACTCTGGACTGCAGGGTGGGCAGTCCAGACTGGCAAGAACCTGGGAGCTCGGAGGCCAGTGTGGAGGCTGTGGTAGGGACCAGGAGAGGTGTGACTTGGGTGGGGTAGTGGCAGCAACACAGAAACAGAATGGGTGTTTTTGAGAGATGTTGACAAAGTGAAAACAAAGTGTTGAGTTAGTGACTGAAGACAGGAAGAAAAGTGGAAAAGCAGAAGAAACCCTCAGGGAAACTCCAGGGTCTCACCTCCAGCTGGGAGGTGATGGCGCCACTGACTGAATAAAACAGGGAGGAGGAAGAGGTCAAGTTCAGTCCTGAATGTGCTGAGCACGCAGAGAGCTCCAGCTGCCAAGACTTCGGAGAAAAATATATCAGTACGAGCGAGCGCCATGATCACGGATACTGTGTCCAGAGAGAGGTGAGAAGCATAAAAGGGACAGTCAAGAAAGAAGAGGCTGCAAAGAGTGAACCAATTGGTGGGTGGAAAATGAGACGTGGTGGCATCATGGTGGATGATACAACCCCATCTTTTAAGACAGCTGCTCAGAGAACATGGCTGTAGAGTGTTTATTGTAATTCTGTTCACTGAGAATTAGGAACTAGGCTATCCTTGCATTAATTCCCCCCTCCAGTTAGAATGTAAATTCCATGTGGGCAGGAACTCAAACACATCTGATGGTTTTAAAGGGTCAGAGTGGTTACTGGCTGATTGGTGGTTGGTGATTCTTTAAATGACTAATGGTTTACTGAGTTTACGAGACAACTCGCCAGAAGGGCAAGAATGTGGCATACGGCCAAAATCCTTCCCCTTTAACCAGAGCAGATATCACTAACTGATTACAGTCCTCCTTACTTCTGGACCATCGCCATGCCATCTCATTCCAGCAGGGCAGAACCAATTCACCAGCCTTAGGGTTGAAACGAAATCTGTTGGTTACCCGTTCAACTCACACTTCAGGTGTAGACAGGGCGCACCTCCTGCCTCTGAGCTGTTGCAACAAAATTAATTTCTTCAGAGGTTTACCAATTAATGCATATGGAATTATCTTGAATGCTTTACTCTTATCTTCTGAAATGTATTACTATTATAGTTCTGTCAGTGAATGCAGATGTATTGGTATCAAAGGGGCATTTTTCAACCTCAATCAATAGAGATATTCTGTCTCTAGGTTGGTCAGCAGGGTTGGTCTATGACTTTGCTTTGGAAATTGCCCATTTGGGAAGAAAACACATAGAGTTTATTCTCCTTAACGCACAGAGTAAGCTTGGTGGCTCTGGTCACTCTGAATGACGTAAACCATCAGACTTTGGTCATAAGGGGCCAGGGAGTAAATATTTTTGGCTCTGTGGGCTGAACTCTTCAACTCTTGTCCCAGAACAGCCACAGATAATAAGTAAATGAATGGGTGCAGCTGTGTGTCAATAAAACTTTATTTGTAAAAGCAAGTGGTGGGCCAACTTTAGCCCAGGGTGGTAGTCTACAGACCCTCATCCTAGATCACCCTTGGAGGTTTAGGAAAAGTGTAAAGGAACTCCATCGCAGGCAAGGAGCCTTTTTAGTGGAGAGCTCTGACATTTGCTATTTCAACAGATTGCTGATTTGTTTGTGATTTCCATTCTCTTGGCATCAATTTGGGAAAATTCCTTTTTTTTTTTTCTTTTTCTGGAATGAGACATCCTTTTCTAACTGGTAATCAAAGATATTAGCCCAGAGTCAAGAATTAATTGCTCTTCGTCCAGATTTAAATCACGTTCTCTTAGACATTACTTCCTCTTTCTTGTTCTATGGCACACTTAATTCGTTCTTGTTCTTCTTGCACGGTGCAGGATGAATAATGGTTTGGTGAATTATTATTCCTTCATGTTTTTTAAAGGAAATGATCATTAATCTTGTTTGTAGCTTCTTTGTTCCCACGTGGTGTTTCATTTCTGCATAAATACTTCCATTTCCCTATCCCTAATTTTTATTTCAGTCCTGAGACACCTAGACAACATTTCCCCCCCCCATTTCTTCCTAATTCAAGAACTTAGAGCTGTATGAATTCTCTCGATATTTTTTGGCTGTATTTTGTAGATGGCACCATGGAATAGAAATGGCAGAGATTCCATTTTTGTTTATAAAACACTGTCTTACTGGCTGTGACGCCTCTGTGTATGTGCTTTAGAAGGGCAACTTTCAAAAATTAACATGTTTGGGCATGTGGAAATTCCAAGTTTTCATCAATAAAAGCAAATATGAAAGGGAGGCTCCGCCCACCTCAGTGTGGACTGGGGCACCAAGGTTATGGATAAAGAGATATGAAGTCCAAGTAGAACTTACAAAGGAAAGATGGGGATGAAGTTGGTCTCCAACTCTAAGACCTCAGCCAGAACAAAAATGTGCAAAGGGACTAGCATTGAGTAGAGGGAAGATGGACTCCTCAAAAAGAATCATCTAGAGAAAATCGTTGCCTCCTCGACACCCCAATTCTCCCCTGGAAGAGGAGGAACCTCAAGGAACCTCTAGAACCAGAATCATGTGACCTTCCTCAGGTACCTGGCTCACTCCTAAGGAAGCCCCTGGCCATGTGGGGGCAACACGCCTATGGGTGCCATAGTTGCGTGACTTCTGTGGAGTTACTGGTTCCAATCAAGGGGGCCACCAGGCTGGACAAAGAGACTCCATGGCAAGAAGCTTGTGGTAAAATATACATCCATCTCCAGATCTTTCCATGTCCCAAAACTGAAGCTCTGTCCCCATGAAACACTAACTCACCACTCCTATCCTGTGTCCGTGGCCCCACCATCTACTCTGTCTGACTCTATGGATGGGACTCCTCTAGGGACCCCACCTACACGGAACCACACAGGATTTGTCCTTCTGTGTCTGGCTCACGTCACTCAGCACCGTGTCCTCAAGGTACATCCACGTCCTAGCAGGTGCAGAACGTGCTTTCTTTTCAAGGCTAGTCATCTTCCATCCTAGGCATGGACCCTATGCTGTTTATTCATCCAACCATCCATGTGGTCTTCTTGGGCACCATCAGTCAGCCCCCTAATCAGGAACTCGTACCTTCTCAAATGCATCTGCCACCCTACTGAGGCTCTTGAACACGTCCAGACCCCACCACTGTCACCATCACTCGCTAAGAAAATGATAATAATACCCGGAAATTTCTAGCAACAGGAAAGGAAGCAGTGCGTGGTCTGAGGCCTTGCTCTTTTGAGCAAAGGGGTCAGCTTGCCTTAAGCAAGGGGCACTTCAGTGGGGACCTTTCCTCCTTCCCCTTCTGGGCACCTCCCAGGGCACAGTCCCCTGCTTGGAGGTACATGGGGGCTCCAGACCGTGAGAAACAGAGCAACAGCCCCCAGTGTCCAGCTCGCTGCCATTTCAGAGAATGCAGCTTTATTAATGGTCCTTAGTAGTTTTCAGAGCTATGGCAGAATGCAGAGGCGCTTGCTGAATACAGAGAGCGGTTGCAGAGAGCTGGGTCCCAAAGCCAGACACAGAGCATGGAAGGGGCAGTTGATAAACGTTATGGGGCAGGGGGTCTTTGCTGCAAGAGTGGGAGGCCTCTTTCTTGGGGCAGGAGAAGGCCCTTCAAGGATGGGTCCAGCATCTCAGTTAGAGGAACCTGTCACCGTCCATGCCCTGAGTTCCGTGCCACAAAGACCAACACGCCAGAGGGCAGCCCAGGATAAGGTGCTCTCAGTGAGCTGACAAAGCTACATTGTGACTGAATGACACTCATTATTTCTTATCAGTTAAGGAGTGCATACAATAGGCACCGCTGAAACCACACCAACACCTTCTGGGTAATTAACTTGTAAAACAACCCTATCCTCAGTACCACTGACTCTGAGACATTTCACATTTGCAGAGAAGATGATGTCAGATCAAAAACTCTGCTCTGAACACGAGCACGGGCACACGTTCCCCCGGGGGGCTGCAGCCAGGGAGGCAAGGGGATGCCCTCTGCCCGAGAAGGAGGTGAGACACAGAAATTAACTCAGAGTCCAGAAAGCGTTTCTGCAAAGCAGCAGGGGGTGGCAGGGGCTCGATATTCGGATATTAGACATACATCCAGATATGACAGCAGGAAGAATATTCCATCGAACACCAGGGGGAGATTCATCCCGAAGTGGAAACAGACAGTACAGTCAAATTAGGGCACCTGCAAATGCAAACCTGTAACCTTACACACATCAAATATTGCTGTTGAGAACCTCCTAACAGCCCAGACCTAGCGATACCCCCAAGCCTGAGCCAGACCCTCATTCTGACCAAGATCTGATGCAGAGCTGCACCCAAACCCTAAGAAAAAAAGTAATTCTAACATCAGTCCCCAACATGTAAATTCTAAACTCACATGAACCCTGAACAGGAAACTACCCCTACCTTAAATCTAACATAAAACTACACACTAACATACACCCTACTTCTCATCAATCCTAATGGTACCCCTAGACCCTGATCCTAACCCTAAAGTTAACACTAACTCTAGACCATTACCTTGACTATCATTCCGACCCGAACCATACCCCTAACCCTCACCCTGATCCTAGCCCTACCCCTAACCTTGACACTAACCCGAGACCCTAACCCTGATCCTGACTGTAACCCAGACCCTAACCCTAACAAAGACCATAATCCTAACAGTAATCCTGACCCGAACCTTCCCCCTAACTTTATTACTAACCGTACACCCTAAATCTGAATCTATCTCTGACTCTAACCCTAACCCTGACCCTAAACCTCACTCAGACCCCCTAACCATCCTTTGAGGTAACATGAGAGCTGGATTTTCAAAAACTGAAAATACCGTGCACGGTCACTCCTCCTCGTTTGTGTAAACCCAACACCACCTAGCTCCGTGTGCACTTCCTCATGAGCATTCAGAATCCTGTGTAGAGGGCAGTTCACCCTTAATAAAAATACACATTTAGCGTGAAAACAAAGAAGCTCTCGAGCCATGAACAGATACAGAGGATCCTTCAATGCATATAACCAAGGGAAAAAAGCTGGTCTGAAAAATGCTATGTAGTCTATGAGCCCAGCTCTAGGACGTTCTAGAAAAGGGAAAACCATGGAGACGGTAAAAAGATTCGTGGTCACCAGGGGTTCGGCAGGAGGGATGGGGAGGTAGAGCACAGATTTGGGGGTAATAAAATCACTCTGTATGGCACCATCATGGTGAATGCACGTCAACATACATTTGTCGAAATCCAACAGAATGGACAACACCAAAAGTGACCTTCACATAAACTATGGACTTCCATTAACAAGAACATGCCCATATTGGTTCATTGACTGTACCAATGTGCCCTAAAAATGCAGGATGCTAAGAACCAGCAAAACTGGGGTGGGAGGAGCATGGTTGGGCATTCCTTCTATTACGTGCTCAATTTTCTGTAAGCCTAAAGTGCCACAAAAAGATTAAAGTAGAATATTTTTTATATTAATAAAAGCCAAGATTCAAATAGGTCTGGCCACAGCTGTGATGTGAGAAGTCTTCATGGTGATGCCTTCTACCCACCCCAGGTACAACGAAAGAATGTTTGTTACAGGTAAGAGGGCTTTTTGAGACTTGTTTCCCAAAAGGAAGTTTTAAAAATGTATTCTCACCTTTAATCTTACGAGCAGAGTACATATAGAACTTGCTCTGAAGTAGAAGGGTCAGATTCCTACACACAAGCATGCCCCAGAAAACCAGAAATAAGAGCCGACTCTAAGATAGCAAATTCAGGAAATCCTCGCCATTCTGGGGTATCATATCAATGCTTTCATTATCTCTTCAGCATCAGATGGGTGAAAACACATTAATTAAGTACTCAAAAATAGGAACACTGAAAGGATGAGTCAGGGCAGGTGTCTAATGGGCAAAGCCCACACTACTGATGGTAGTGATGTTAAGTGACTAAGGGACAGGCATGTCAAGGACCGAAACTCCCCGTTAAGTCCTCCCCCTCCACGCCCAGGTTATCAGGATGTCCCAGGTTGTAGAGGGATGACATGTACGTTGGGCAATGAGAAAAGGGCTGAACCAACCACACAATGTAACCTGCCAGGTAGGTGTAGGTGAGCTCCGGGTTTAGAAGGCTAGCTCAGGGCATGTGAAGACGGGTGACCAGATGACCCAAGTGGAGAGGCATCTTGACCGCCAGCTCCTAAAGCAAGGCATGGCAATATCCACATCCTACGTCGCTGGGCACAAGTCCCCTTTCTGGCCAACACATCTTCACCAAGTGGCCTAATCATCATCCAGATGAGCAGTTCAGCATGAAAACACACAGCGGGGGGAGAAGGGACAGCATGAATGGTGCCAGCATCCTGGAGAGCCCCTGTCAACATCATCCCACTCCTGTTCTACTCCTCGTTCTGTGTTTCAGAATACATCTCAAGGGGAATGTGAAAAGGTGTTCAAGGATACAAATCAAATCCAAGGGCATGGAGCACACATAATAATAATAATAAAAATGTGCATTGGTAAGAAATGAGACAAATGATTTGCCATCTCTCCACAATGGAAGAGAAGGTAACCATAAAAATAAGGACTTCTATTTATTAACAGACGAAGGCATCCCACAAGACAGAACATGGAAAATCAAGGTGTTACAGGCAGAAGGGAAGGCAGGATCTTGTACTGGTTGATGGATATGTACCCAGAAACCAAGCAGCACCTGGGTTATGCTTCTCTTGGGGACATCTTCGGGATCTGAAGGATCCATGACCTTGTCATGGGTTGTGAAGACCCCAGGAGCCTCCCCAGCTCTTGGGGGCATTCTCAGAGCCCTTGGGGAGTGTGTGGTTCCCTCTGCTGAGTTGCTGCTGATAGGAAGAGGTGGTCACGCCACCATGTCTTGCTGCCATTTTGTCTCATTGGCAGAACCATGGAATGCTCTCTTTGTCGTCATACACACGTGCAATCACAGCGCATACTCTACCTACAAGCTGGTGTGGGTGTAGTGGGTCTTCCCAGGGGCAGAAGGCACTACACTACACGAACCAGTGTTCTTAGAAGACCCCGGCCAACTGACACCCAACTGAACTCCTGTTGGCCAATTTCTTGCTTTTCCTCTTCCCTGTTGCTCTCCAACTCTCCGCATCCCCAAGGATCTCACTTATTTCTGAGTCCGTTCCTGGACACCGAGTCCAAATTCGAACGTTTCCACTTATTAACTGAATGAAACTGAGCAACTTCCCTAAACGCTCTATGACCCCATTTTCCTCATTTGGAAAACGCATACAGTGATAGTACCTACCTCAAGGACAGGACACGCGAGTCCACACAGTACTGAGTTTTTACAACATTACCCGGTACATAGCAAGTATCCAACATGATGTGGACTGTTTCCCTGATCATAGCGATTGTTAACATAAAGGACTTCAGCGGTTTCTTTGGCTCAAACTTTTTATTGTAACCTCGCTAGCTTATTAGAGAATGACCACAAATCCTGCTCTACCAAAGGCAGCTTTCATTTATCCCTTCCACCCACTGAGGATACTTCTCAGATTGCAAGGTCCACTGCTCAAACACAGAAGAGTAAACAGATGAGCTGAGGATTGAAAGGTCAGAGTCTGGGGCTGTTGGGACAGCGGGAATTACTAGTACAATGCCCAAACTGAAGTGTGCCCACGTGCAGACCTTAGGCATAATATAACAAACAGATGGGCTAAGAGGACAGTGGTCAAAGTTTGGGGCTGTTAGGTCAGCTGAAATCAGCAGGTACAATCCTGAAACTGAAAGGCCATAGAGGCGGAGGGACACCAAAATGTGACTAGAAGCTGCTGTGGACCCCCTGGCTGAGTTCTGAATTTCAAAGGCTCCAGCCCGAGACACCAAGGAGTTCAGAAGCAAACAAGAGCTGGAGGTTGAAAGGTGAGCAGAGAAATTTCAGCTGCTGCCCGGTGTTGGGGAGACAAGATGGCATTTGAATCCTGCCAAGTTGGAAGGACTGGATGGATGTCCTGGACTCTCACCTGAAACCTGAGACGGTCTCTGTCTTTAAAGAAAGGGCCACGTCCCAAGATCAAGAGCTCTGTCCAAGGCCCACGGGCAGCAATGAAACAGACTTAACCATAACAAACTTTAGCGAAGCTTCTGCAAGATCTACGTATCGAGTCGTATCATTGCTTGCTACAAGACTCAACATTCTTCAGAGGAAGACAACAGAATCCAAAGTCTATACTGTGGATCCGTCACAGTGTCTAATATACAACAAAAATCACCTCCCATGCAAAAAAAACAACAACATGTAACGTTTCAATCCTGTCAAGGGGGGGGGGGAATCCATAGAAACAGACTCAGACATGATGCAGATGTTAGAATTAGCAGAAAAGAACTTTAAAATAACTACTACATATTAAAGAGGCTATAAGAACAAAGAACGTCCAAACGATAGGTCAACTAAAAATAATCAACTAGAAACCCTAAAGCTGAAAAATACAGTTTGTTTGATGAAAAGTATGATAGACACAACTGAAAAGACAATTTGGGGAACTTCAGGTAGGTCGATAGAAATTATCCCAACTGAAGCATAGGGCAAAAATTTTAAAAGCTGGGATCAAATGAACAGGGCTCAATGAAATGAATGTCAGAGAATGCCACACTACCTGATGCATGTGTGACTGTATACTTATAAGAAGAAGATGGAAAGAACAGAACAGAAAAAGTTTTTGGAAAAGAGTGGCTGAAAATTCTCCAAATTTTATGACACCCAACTACTCAGAGATACAGAAAACCTTTTATACCCAAGCAGTATAAAGATGGAAAGGAAAGAACAACCCTTAGACATATTCTCAAACTTCTGAAAACAGAAAATAACAGAAAAGATGGGAAAAGACATTTATACTCATGAAATACTGATGATAATTATAGCCAACTTCTCATCCCAAATGACGAGGGTCTGTGTCAGAACAACTGTAATATCCTGGGGGGTCAGAAGGTATTTCCAACCTGGAATTCTGTATACCTGGGAAATAGCTTTCAGAAAATAATGGCTAAGTAAGGACACTTTCAGACAAAGGAAAGGTTAAGGAGATGTGTGATGAGTAGACCCCACATCAAAGAAATGCTAATGGAAGTTCATCAGCAGACGTGCAAAGGCCCCAGACGGAAACCTGGCTATGCAAGAGGGAACAGGGGCAGGAGCGGGAGGGGGGAGACACAGGAAGATGAAGATAGACAGGGATCACCTTACCTGCAAATAAATACTTCGAACCATGTAAATCCCACAGCTGCTCTCTGGAGACAGGACAACGTGGCTCCATGAGAAAAGCATTTAAGATAAAACCTGCAATTTTTAGGAAATATAAACATGTATCTGCAAGGCCCTAGAGTACCTATGAGACTCTCCTGGACATAAGGGTTTATAGCATCTGCTACAACGGGGATCTAATGGATTTCTAACTCACTAGCATGATGGGTTCTGCCTGTTCAAAACCACATATCCCATGTGGCTCTACCTGTGGGTCTAACTGATGTGTGTGAATATCTTTACATAAGGCTCCACATTTTGTAGAAAAAAAAAAAAAAGCCAGCCCTTTCTTACCATATGCTTCTATCCTATAGTAACTAAAGTCTACTTCATTTTTCCCAGAAGGAAAAATATTATGGAAGCAATGTTTCTGGAATAATTCTTTGAAACTGATACAGGTGTGATGTCCATCATTTAGCTTAGATGCACAGAGTATCTTGAGATGTGTTCAAAGGAAGAGTGGAAACAAAACAGCCTTTGACTTTGCAGGGACTGAAAATATTCCATAAATTACTGGTGGGGGGAGCAGAACGTGGCAGGCAATCTGAGGATGAAAATTCTTCCTTGTGGGATTTTTTTTTAATCCTCTAGGTATTTATAGAGGAGCTACGGAAACTAGGCAGACAATCGCCCTCTCTCATAGAATTCACCTTGCTAGTGTTTTGAAAGGTTAAAATTAATCGTTGCAAGCCCGAGAAATGAAGAGCCTTTTAATGTAAGGAACAAGATGGGAGCTATAATAGCCGATTAAATTTTCAGAAAGTGCTGAGCTTCTTCTTGTATGCCTTCAGAAAAGACACAGTGACCTTCTAAAACTTCTAATTACCCCTAGGAAACCGGCTGTCTGTCTCTCTGTGCGGCTGTCATCTAGCTAGCTAGCTATTGCCTAACTTGGGACACTAAATAAAAACCGAAAGCTAAAAACAAAAATAAAAATAGGACTCTAGTTCAAAAAATTCATGTCAATAAGGGCTATTTTACGTTAACTAAGGAAGATAAGCAGTCTTGTCTTGAGTACATGCTGGACCTAAATATACATGGAGAATATTGCTGGGACTTTTCTTGGGGTTACCGTTGACTGTTGGCCAACAAAGTACCGTCAAGTTCATCACCATAGGTACTGGGTGTTGAGAACTCTATCGTAAAGAAAAAGGATATGCAGTGGAGGGAACAAAGAAATCCATGCAATCAACACTCACTCAAGCTCCAGAAGCATCATTCTGCAAAATCAGAGAGTGTGAGTAGAAGAAAAATGGTAGGTGTCTACTCATGTCAAGGTAGGTCTACATTCAAGACATGAATCTCTCTCCAATGACAAAGACCAGTACAATGCAATCCAGAGACGCTAACACCTATTCCCAATAATGAATACGAAACTGATGTCATAGTATTTTTTGCTTCCATGACGAATTATTTTATAGCCAGATGGGTAATCCAAACATTATACTTCCAAGGTGAATTTCTTTTTTTTTTTTAAGATTTTATTTATTTATTTGACAGAGAGAAACACAGCAGTCAGAGAGGGAACACAAGCAGGGCGACTGAGAGAAGGAGAAGCAGGCTTCCTGCTGAGCAGAGAGCCCGATGTGGGGCTCGATCCTGGGTCTCCAGGATCATGACCTGAGCTGAAAGCAGAGGCTTAACCAAGTGAGCCACCCAGGTGCCCCCAAAGGTGAATTTCTAAGGTGAAACTATCTCACTGGTAAGTGCACACAACTGACTTTTCCTGGCATAGGAAAAGTTCTCTTCCAACGAAAGTAAACTGAGCAAAAGCCCGTGAATCAAACAGATGGCCCTTGTTCCCAATAAAGACAGACCAAGCTACTACTGGCAGAACAATGTTAGGAAAGACAGAAACTGGTTCAGAAGCTAGTTCTGAAGAACACAGAGCCAAGCCTTTTAGAGAGGATCGCAGACTCTCTATTTCCAGTGAGATCATGCTGAAGGTTTAGGATTAGGGAATTAATGCCATGGCTTTGTGTGAGTCTATGGCAAAAGTCCAAAACAGAATGAGCTCCTCTAAGTCCTTTTAATTGTATTTAAATTCTCTATTCCCATTTGGGCTCGCTGGGATGCTGTTGATTCTCTCTCTTGTTTGTTTCTGTGATACTGGGTCTTGGATTTTTATTTTCTATTTCGTTCACTTATTTATTTGGGTCCTAGAAGCAAGAGTACCTGCTCCCAACGAGACAGGTTTCTTCAGAAGCTATTAGTGAAGAGCAGTGCCAACTTTGGCACCATCAATGCATGATGATAAGGTATCCAAACTCTTGTCCTTGGAAAATCTCTTAGTTGAGAAATGAACCATATCATTTCAGTTCCTGAAACACTCACAGATTTGTCCTTCCAAGAGCTCAACTAGTTGAAGGTTGGTATGTAGGCATCGTCCCACTCTAACCCAAAGTAGCATCTCACCTCACTATGACCTCAAAGGCAGAGAGTACCAGAAAGTAAGGAGGAGAACTTAGATCTTTTTCTTTTTTGTTTAATACTTATATTAAGTCCACAGAGGAGATGGAGGGAGGCTGGAGAGCCTGTGCGCATTGAGAAATCACTGAGTTCTTAATAGGAACCTACACTAATGTTGTTAGGATGTGTGCTTGCTAATAAAGAAATAAAATAAATTCCAAAGAATCCACAGAGACACAAGTACCCAGTAGAGAAGCCATAATCCATGAGTAAGTGTGGCTCCCGTGGGCCTCGAAACAAGTTCCGTTACTGGCGGCGCATGGGCAAGAGTTTCGGAGGCTCTACTGGGTGCCCACTGGTCTGGAGAGAAATGTCTCCATCTGAGATCAGCAATGGAGAGTATCCTGAGCTAGACTTGAGTGTAGGGAGATGTGCACAAGGAAGGGGTCCTGTGGCATAGGGAGTGGCCCCGGGGTGCCTGGGGTGCCATGGAGGGTCCCTGAGCCTGAATACAGCTTCAGCCAAAGCAAAATCCTGTTCAAGGACGACCGCCCCACTGCTCCCAGCCAGTGCAGCTCCAGCATCCTGCACCTGACATGCCGGGAGGGGGCCCTCCGCTGACCAACACCTCCGAAGGCTCTCGCTTCTGATCTAAACTTCATATAGTGTTATTTCTCATTTCATTCAATGCACCCAAGATTCCCTTTAAAACCTGTGTGAACGGGGGTAAATCAGAGAGGGAGATGAAGCAGGAGAGACTTTGGACTCAGAAACAAACTGAGGGACTTGGAGGGAGGGCTGGGGGATGGGAGAGCCTGGTGGTGGGTACTGGGGGCACCTATGGCATGGAGCACTGGGTGTGGGGAATGGTCAATGAATCTTGGAACACTGGAAAAATAAAATAAATTATTTTTTAAAAAGCATGTGTGTGTGCGCATATCTGGGTTGCACCTCCTTCCCCCCCGCTCACCCTAATCGACCCATCTGGTCACGACACAGGCAACCCTGCTCCCAGAAATGAGTACACCACCCTGCATCATTAGAAGTGACTGCCTTCTTTGCCTTCAGACCCCAAGACCCTCAGAGGCCTCGCCTCCAGCTCAGCACAGAGGAGCCTCCAAAGAGCTGCCCCTTGAATGCACAGGCTTTCCACACGCACCCCTGAATCTCAACACTCGGCATGGGAGCCAGCGCTCGCCATCTCTGTTAGAAATGGCTTCGAGAACACTCTTTTCTCTCACAAATCAGGGCTATTCTTTACAGCTTTGTTAGAACGTGTGAAACTCTTAAACTTTTTGAAAGAACCTTTGCTCCCTCCTTCCTTGGGCTGTAACCCAAGCAAGTTTTGGCAAACTGTTCCTTAAAGTATCTCTTTCTAAAAATTTGTTCAGAATTTTTCGAAAGTCACAAAGAACACAGAATTTGGCGGTTTCACATGAGACTCCTCTTTGGGTCTGGAAATCCAGGGCTAGTGCATTCCTAATGGGGCCATGAGGCTTCAACCAGAGGGAAATGCAGATTCCCGGGCCCCAGTCTCAGGCGCTCTGGCTCCTCATGGGGTCAGGAACCTGTATCTGTACCTGTTCCTCGCGATCCCACAGGGATGGAACGTAACTGTGTTGGAGAACCCATCTCCTTGAGCCACAGTAAGTGGGGACAGGGACAAGAGTCATCTGTCATGATCATTTCTCTGCAGGGCAGGTGGCAGAAGAAATCGGCTCCCATGTGCAACAGGTGCCTGGTGTTTCACAGAGAGCTAGACCGGCGCTGGGCTATGGGGAGGATCCCCTCCATGTTCTGTCGCAGGGTCAAAGTGATCATGCCACAAAGGTCAGAAGAAGTTGGACCGTCCCCCGCTACATGCACAGAGTAAAATGGCAACTTTCAAGGCTGCCTTATACAAGCTACGTAGGGAATAAGGGCACCGTGGACAGATGCTAACTCTACTCGCCATGCATGGCTTTCCTTTTCTCTCCTGCCCTAGTAAGAGGAACCACCACTGGGGTGCCTGGGTGGCTCAGTCGGTTGAATGACTGACTCTTGGTTTTGGCTCAGGTCATGATCTCAGAGTCATGGAATCAAGCCCCAAGTCAGGCTCAGTGTAGTCTGCTTCTCCCTCTCCTGTCTGTTCCTCCCCGTGCTTATTCTCTCTTTCTCTCTAATAAACAACTAAGATCTTAAAAAGTAGGAGAAGAAAAAGAAGGAGGAGGAATGGAGGAAGAAGAGGAGGAGAAGAAGGAGAAAGAAGGAGGGAGGAGGAGGAGAGCGAGGGGAAGGGGTAACAGGAGAAAGGGAGGGAGAAGAGGAGGAAGGACCAGGAAGAACCAGTACCATAAGCTCAGACAGGAGGAGCCCCAGCATCTCCGACATGCTCAAAGCACCATCTTGGTTGGATCCTGCCCAAGATGGTTGAGGTGCATCTTCTTTTCTTAAACATGAGGCCCACGAGCAGGGCTCGGAAAGCACTCAGCAGCATTTGCAACCAGGACACATGCTACAGACAGGTGTCCCCTGCTCAGGCTGGACAAGGAGACACAGCAACTACTATAGGGTTTGCTATGGGGCACGAGACACAGGACACATCCGTGTCGGAATTATCTGCCGTCCAGAACCATCAGGCAGTAGATGCATCTGCTGGCGGTGGCATCTGATGGTCCGTGCATGAAGACAGGCTGCTGAGGGCCCTCAACCCGGGAGATGGACACGGGAGGAGACAAGGTCCCGCTGTCACAAGACAGGCCATCGACCGGTACCTTAGAACGTTTTCATGAGAAGATGCCCACACAGAGCAGCGCTATCACAGGGACTTGCTTGCTGCTATTCACCACTCTCCTGGGGGACCAGAAATCCCCGAAAGAAACACACAAGACACAGCGACATCGCCGCTCCCGAGGGCCGCCTCCAGCCGCCCACACTCGCGATCCAACGTCTGGCCTGCGGCTCAGCCGCCAACACCGAGTCAGAGCACTTGGAGCCGCGTGGTTTGAGAACCCTACCTTTGTCATTCAAGGTCTCTTCTTGTATTTGTCTCACAACCTCCTGGGCTTTGCCGGCATTATTTCCAGCTATAAGGAAAAGAACAGGTATGATCAGTGGAAAGGTCGTCCAGATATCATTGATGAGAGAAGTGTTGTCTTCAGACACAAAACACACCATGGAGGGGACTCCTTATGGCTTGGCGTCGAGCCCTGGTGCGGGACGGGGCCACCAGAGCAGTTGTGGCCAATGCAAACTCAACCGCTGCAGGAGTTACATTGACAAGACGGAGGCGTCCCTATGGGTGATCACCAGGGCACGAGACAGCTGGCCGCACAAAGTGGACAGGGGGTGGGTGAGAGCCAAGGGCTGCGCCCTGAAAATGGTGGTAGGAAGGTCAGAGCACACACAGAACTTTCCAGGAAACTTTAGGGGACACGCGCCTCCCCCCACTCACTGGTGGTCTGAGCTCCAAAACGACCTTGGGCCATGCCCTCTATGAACTTGGGATGTCCCCGTTCCTTATCCAGGACTCCATACAAATCCCACAAGTACGACGCCACGGAAATGTGAGCTTAGAAGAGTGGCCACGCGCGTGTCGTGTGTGAGGGACATCACCGTTAAAATACACACTGTGAAACTGGAGCGTTAAAACAGTGAATGAGGTTTCCCCACAAGAGAGCTTGCATTGCAGGAACACAGTCGTGGGAGTGAAGCCCCTGGAGCCCCAAGAACGGACAGGTGGCATGAGGACAGCAGGAGAGCACCTGGTCTGGGAAAACCAGGCCCCAAGGGGCGGGGTGGCTCCCATCACCCTCCCACCTGTGCCCAGCTACTGCTGCCCAGGTGTGCTCTGGGGTACAACCCTCTTGAGGTCTCCATGAAAACATATTACCAAGCAATCCATTCTGGAGGCATTTCTGCATGCTGTTTTCCTGTATTTTGTTTCATTTTTATATTCGAACTAACATGCAAGGGGCCCCACTATGGATCGCCTGCCCGTTGATCCTGAACTAATTACTCGTTGTCATTGATGAGTGCCCCCTACCCACCCCCAAGCAAAAAAAAAAAAAAAAAAAAAAAAAAAAAAAAAAAAAAAAAAAAAGCTTGACGGAGCACCCTTTCCAAAAGCAAAAGGGTTTAAAACAAAGAGTTAAGGACACACAGACACCAGTAACAGTGAATGTTGTGAAATCAGAAACATCTTTGGCTCCAGCTGAAGATGTATCTGAGATAAATATGGCCAAAGACATCTTTAGGGGGTGAATTAAAGGGTTATATAAAGCGCCACCACCTCGAAGGAGCTCAAAGTTGCAGACGTCCAGAAAATGCAGCTGTGAAAGTATTCACACCTTCTGGCCCCTCGAAGAAAGAGACTATCCCACGGTTGTTAGATTTTTGCTCAGACGGTCTTCCCGCGCTGCGCGGTGTGTACTCAGACAGGATGCCATATAAGGGAGACCGGAAAGTCATGTTCCATCTCTAGATGTTCTAGGCATCACAGAATAAAGTTCACCTTTCTCTAGCTGGGGCCGTGCACAATGCATGAGCTTACCGTGGAAATCCCATGCAATTTAAAAATATTCAAGAGCCGCGCACTGCTGGGCTACGCTTCCGGCACTCGCCATCTTGGCCTCAAGGCTCCCAGTGGGAGCCTATGTGAAGTGGGAGAGAAGACGCTCCACGTTCCCAAGAAAGACAACAATGCCCAGAGAAAGCGGGGGGTACAAAACCAGCAGGGGAAACCGGTCATAGTAACAGCTCCCTATTCTCCCTAAGGCATAAGGCATTCGTGGCATGGACATGGGCACATTTTGGCAAAGGTCATCTTTATAAGCTGGCTCCCCAGACTTGGATGGGGAACCTTGACCCTATGCAATCACTAGAAATTTTCTACATTTACTGAGCAAATATTGCAAGAGAGATAGAGCGCATGACCAGAGTTGAAGGTAGGTACAAGCACAGTGGGTCTGCCTTTGCTCGTGCTTTCTGGGGGGTGGGGAGGGGGGGAGGGGAGGCTAAGTTTAAAGACATTGAGCGCAAACCAGGGCCAGCAAACCAGGAACCTGGGGCCACATCCGATGATCTTCCCACTGTGAAAAGAAAAAAAAAATTGGAACAACACCATGCCCACAGCTTTACATATTGGCAATGGTGCTTTTCTGCTCCAAGACAGCTGATCATTGAAAGACACATTTAGCCAATATTTATTATCTGGTCCACACCAGAAAAAATGTGATGGTCCCTGGTCTCAAGATCCATCTCTTAGATGGCTACTCATGAAGAATTTTAAAGAAAGATCCTCCACCAAAACAGTATTTTGAAACTCTAAGAACGGAGATGTTGTGAGTAGATGAGAAATTTAATAATTGATGTATTTATAGCAATATTAATGTGCTTGGGTTGGATCCAGGTTCCCTTTTCAATTCTTTAGCAAGTAACTGATGATTGTTTAAACATTAATGAACTCAGGATTGGCAAATTTGAAATTGAATATATACCTCTCTCAGTTTTTATTTAGTATGAAATTTATTTTAAAGTGTCCAAGGATAATAATTTGCCAAGTGTTATATCAAACTGCGACTCAAGATGAAACATTGTCCCTCTAAGAATATATGCAATTGTGCCCTGAAACACTCAGGGAGGAGGAAACATCCACACTTGACTGGACTGACTGAGAGGGTCAAGCTGTGACCCAAGCAGACACCAGAAGCTCTGTGGGAAAGAAGATGCAGAAAGAGGAGGAGCACACGAGCACTCTGTTTGATTCAAGAGAAGGTGAACTTCGGTGTAGGGAGGACTGTTCCTGGTCTCAGCAAACATCACCTAAATGAGGACATGACAGGAGAGTCAGGGCTCCAGTCCTCACACGCATGACTGCCCCAAGCTAACTCACTTGCTTTCACTGCCTTGTGTCTGCAGATCATACTCCTCACTCAACTAGACCTCAGCATGACCTAACCCCAACCTGACTTCCCAGTGACTTGCCCAACTAGACTCCCTTATGATCCACCCACCAAGGACTCATCATTACCTACCCAACTAGACCTCATCATCACCTACCCAGCTAGACCCCATCATCACCTACCCAGCTAGACCCCATCATCACCTACCCAGCTAGACCTCATCATCACCTAACCCAGCTAGACCCTATCACCACCTAAGCCAGCTAGACCTCATCACAACCTACCTAACTAGACCTCATCAGTACCTAACCCAAATTGACCTCATCATGACCTAACCCAACTAGACCTCATCATCACCCACTCAACGAGATCTCATCATCACCTAACCCAACTAGACTAACTTAACCCAACGAGGCCCTATCAGCACCTAACCCAACTAGACTTCATTGTGACCCACCTAACTAGACCTCATCATCACCTAACCCGAATAGACCTCATCATGACCTAACCCAAGTAGACCTCATCATCACTCACCTAACTAGACCTCATCATCACGTACCCAACTATACCTCATTGTCACCTAACTGAACAAGACTTCCTCGTGATCACCCAACTAGACCACCTCATGAGCTACCCAACTAGACCCCATCATGACATAAGCCATATATCTAGAGTTCATCATGACCTAAAACACCATATTGAGGCAAAAAACACAGATATAGAACAATTTTTTTCTTTGCATTGCAATATTGCCAAGTTTCACAAAGAATTAAGATGAAGAAGATGGGTGTACTAGAGAAGTCACAAGGGACAGAGACAACCTATACTGGATGCCAGTCCCTACCTGTTCTCAGACTGGAGGGTCCCTCCCCATCCTCTGCCACAAGCTTCCTTCCACCACTAGCCCAGGTCCAGCAGGCCCTGAGAGGGGACCTACTGCTCCTTCTGCTTCCAATTTGATGTCAGGTTTTTTTTTTCCCCTTAGTTACTCAAAAGTTTATTCATTTGAGAGAGAGAGCAAGACCATGAGCGGGGGGAGGGCCAACGGGAGAGGGAGAAGCAGACTCCCTGCTGAGCAGGGCACTTGACACGGGGCTCAATCCTAAGACCCCGAGATCATGACCTGAGCCAAAGGTAGAGGCTTAACCAACTGAGCCACCCAGGAGCCCCCTTGATGTCACTTTGGGAAAGTCATCCCAGATGATGGCAGAAATCCAAGACAGAGCAATATTCTCCCTGAGACTTCAAGGCCCTCTGCTCACGCACCCCATCTCTGTGATGTGCTCAGGTGCTGGGGAGAGAGAAACGCATCACAGAGATGCTAAAATGGAAGAGGAGTCCCAGAAATGCACAGTCAGATGGGTCCTCTGTCCTGCAGGACCCCCATATCTGCCAACAACTGTTCTTCATCTAGGGGGGTAGATATAGATGTTGGTAAAGACTGTCCCTGCAAGGACTTCTCAAAATCTGTTCTATCATTTTCACCTTGATTCAGAGAACAGGACGTGGACACATCCCTGAAGAAAAAAACAATGATGAGGAAAAACAGTGAGGCTGACCAAGAAGTAATCATCCCAAAGCCTGGCAGATGTACACGATTCTACACACCATGTTGCTCATGAGAGGAAGACGCCTCCATGAATCCACGAGGGAGGAATCCGTGTAAGAAAGGCACTTTTTCAAAAGACTGATACATGGGAAGGGCTGTGCAATACAAAAATTTAAGTCGTGGAGTCATGTTTTGCAAAAGTGAAAAAAAAAATTCAAAGTTAAGAGCAAGCGTCCATCTGTTTATGGGAATGAAGGAATCGCTGAGTATACCCGTGTAAGTCACGCCTCTCTGAGGACAACACAAGGCCACACTGGCTAGACCACGGGTTTCCATGTGGATTAAGACCCCCTCAGAGATCCCCTTCCCCATGGAACTCAGTGGGTCTGAGTTTCAATACCAACAATCAACGTCATCATGGTGGCCAACCGCAGTGGAATGTGGACAAGACACAGAAGTATGGGCAGGGTCTATGACCTGGCCACCGACACAAACCAGAGCTATTTTCAGAGGTGTTGACGCCATCTCAAAACAAAGTTTAAGATCTTTACAGCTTCCAACCAGTAGGAGTTACTGAACCCCCCAGTAGGTCATGTTATCTGTCCTATTAAGATTTCATGCCTATGATCATGTGGCAAGTCTGTGTTCTTATATGTTTTTATATCTGCATCTCAGAATCATCTGGTTTATAATATTATCGATTTTAGTTTGTGCATACAGGCGTCATTAGACACCAACGGGGTCCAAGGACTGAGCTTGTCAATAGCCAGGAAGGAGTGGAAGACATTCCTGTATAAATACCCAGCCCCAACTAAAGATTCTGACCCAAAATTACCCCTCAAAAAAATGATGGCAGGCAACAGATGAAGGAAAAAAATGGGAGAAAGGAAGAACTACATCATTGAATACGTAAATGGCCATCGGTAGTGTTATGTAGAACATCTTACGTGAAAACAATCCTTAACACCTAAAATCAGACGTAATTTTAGACACCATAAAAGGTATTCATTAAATGTAAAAGATGTCAATGGGAGATATAATTAGCACGAACTGTTTTTTTTTTCCCAAAGGTAATGTGCACCATATCTTTTTTCCCAGTGGATTAAAAATTCTACTTCCAATTCACTGGGAAAATTAACAAAAGTATAATGGGTTTGTTTGAAGTCTTTGGCTTTTTCAGGCAAAGAAAAAACCTTCGTTTTTCAAAGAGGAGTTAGACACCACCATAAGGAACAGAGAGAGAGTTTCACACAGAAGAATGGACAATGTATTCTATGGGATGAACCTGTAAAGGAAGCCAGTCTTTGAACACCAGCTCTGGGTCTACACTGGGCTATGTTGTGTCTTCCCCAACTTTGTACGTTGAAGCCTGGACCCCATAGGTGCTCAGCATGTGACCTTATTTGGAGAGGGAATCTTGAAAGAGGCAGTTAGGGTAAAATGAGGTCAATGAGGTCAGTCCTCATTGTACTAAGACTGGAGTATTTCTAAGAACATCCTTAGGTGTTTCCCAGATCTGTTTTACCTATAAGCAGATCACTGTTTCTATGTAAGCGAACAACTGGGCATCTTCCATTAGCCAACAATACAATCATCACCTATGATCACATGCATGCCGAGTCTCGCCAGATGCCTCGCCGTGGAGTAGCCAATCCCATCTGTGCCTCCGGTTACTATAGCAACGCGGTCAGGTTGTGGGGCCAAAACTGCAGAAGAAGAAGAAAAAAATAGAAAAACAAATCAAAGTGAGTTTTAGAAGCGCAGTCCACATGTGGAAGGACTCTGCCACAGAAGAATGCCTCATGGGCCCTGGGCATTGTGGTTCAGCATCTGTGGTTGGTTTCCTTGTGGATTCCCACAGGCTCGAGAGGCAGGAATGCAATATGGCGGATTAGTCCCAAGTCATTCCAACCTGGTCAAAGACACCTGGTAAATGCTGCCCCTTCCCCAGCTCAGGCCTTGGCAAGAACCAACTGCAGTATCGGCAAAATGATTGGCAGAAAGCTCGGGAGTGAGCATAGGAGTAGAGTCTATGAGCATACAGGAAAGTCTAGGGTCAATGCTCCCAGGCAACAGGGGGCAGGATGTAGGTTTTACTATTACTCAGGTATGGAGAAGGACAAAAGAGCAGGGGATGAGTCCCTGCTGTTGCAAAGCTACCTTGTTGAGCACACTTTCCAAGAGGCCATGCCACGCCACGCCAAGGGGCCACCTAGGGAAGCAGCAGGATGGGTCAGGAGGCACAGGGACACGGAAACGTGGACAAGAGTCTCTGTTATGGAAACAAATGGGTCAGGAAAGCAGGCTCAGCACGTTTAGGATGGGCTGGTGTGAATTATCTCAGCAGATTCTGGGACACAGGGGCTGTCCCTACGTGCGTGTCTCTGGCTCTGTGGTGATTTCCGTGGGTAGGGGGGACACTGGCCAACAATGTGGTCATGGACGTGGTGGCGGGAAGGCTGTGGACCGCCTGGTCTGCATGGGAAAGCTATGCTCCTGCGGGAGTTCCATGCTATCTCTCGGGATTGGCCCGCCCTGGGAGCGTGAGCATTTGATAAAGGCGATGAAGATGAACTTTTTATCTTATTTTATTTATTTCATTTCACTTTATCTTATTTTAGATTTATTTGTTTATTTGAGAGAGAGAGCACGCACGGAGGAGAGGCAGCGGGAGAGGAAGAGAGGCCCTCAAGCCGACTCCACACTCAGCATGGAGCCTAATGTGGGGCTTGATCTCATGACCCTGAGATCATGATCTGGGCTGAAACCAAGAGTCAGATGCTTCACCAACTGGGGAACCCAGGCACCCCAAAGATGAACTTTTTTTTTAAGATTTTATTTATTTATTTGAGAGAGAGAGAGTGAGTGACAGAGAGCATGAGAGGGGAGAAGGTCAGAGGGAGAAGCAGACTCCCCGCGGAGCTGGCAGCCTGATGTGGGACGCGATCCCGGGACTCAAGGATCATGACCTGAGCTGAAGGCAGTGGCTTAACCAACGGAGCCACCCAGGCGCCCCAAAGATGAACTTTTTAATGAATGGTGTCAGAACACATAAATAGACATGTGAAAAAAAGGTAAAATTAGACCCATACCTCATATACCACACATCAAAATTAAGCAAGCAGCACAAGTTACACAATGGACATAGGAGGGGAAAAAATATGAATCTTTAACCTCAGAGAATGAAACATCTTCCTAATTACAAGTCAAAGTTGAGAAGAAGTTGATAAATTTCGCTATTAAAATAATTTTTCATGGAAAACACACACACACACACACACACACACACCAAAAGCAAAGTTCAAAGTAAGTAAATGACATATCACAAAAAAAGAATTTGCGACTCCAATCACATGCAAGGGCTATTTTCCTAATATGTAAAGAGTTCTTATAAACCAAGAAAAACAACAGTGAATGAAGAAAAAGGGTGAACATAACTCTGTATATGAAAACATACGACACGGTCCTTACAAAGAATGTGTTTTTACCCAATAAGAGACGCGTTAACAAAAACTGGAGCCACCGGACTTGACTAGGCAAGCACTCGGACACCACGCCTCTCTGACATAGTGCTGGCGAGCAGTGGCCCATGTATGCTGTGGGCAGGAATGCGAGAGGGGAAAACCCCCAAGTGGGTGGGGAACCTTGGGCCATATCTAGTGCAATCTGAAACACATTCAGCTTGTTGCAGTAAAATCACTTCCAGGAACGTGCCCTGGAAATCCACGGTGGACCCCACATGTCTCCCTGCAGCCGTGACCCTGGTGTCCGCAGTCATGCAAGTAACCCTGACTGGCCCAAATGCAGGTGAGTAATTCCACCGGCAGTCATGATGGGCTGGGAACACACGCGTAATGTTGGGAAGGTGGTCATCTAGGGTTCTGAGGCTCACAGTGGTGCTCCCAACTGGTACGTTCATGACCCCTATGATAAAGCATGATGGTATCAGGGAATAATGCCCTGAAAGAGCTCATGGTTCTGTGGGATGCCGTGTAAGCACTAATAGCTCGTGTGTGCTTCTAAGTGTAATAAGTACACCCATGCAGGAGGCCTCCCCACTATTGGAAGAATCCCCATGCAACACGGAGGCCATTCCCAGTCAGGATTTTGTCTCAGTCATACAGGCCCAGGGGCACTCATTTGTGCCCAGCATCCCACCTAAAAGGCTTCTGTCTGCAGTATATTGGAAGAACAACCCTCTACACCTGCACGCTTTGGCTGGCCTGCCCTCCCCTCTTGACCAGTGTTGCCTCGAGGCAAATACCTTCTCACAGCTTCCCTGTTTGCCACTGCTTGGTCCAATGGCAGGCACCCGGCTGGTGTTCCATGATTGTTCACTGACTTAATGAGCTAACCCACGCATCACTCGATCAAGCAGAGATGGAAGGGCCAACCCCTACCCTGGAAGAGCAAAGCAAATGTACCATGAGGTGAATGTGGGTATCCTCTCCTAAAAGACATATGTGGAAGGCCAACCCTCAAAGAGACGGGATTTAGGAAGTGACCTTCTCATGAAGGTCATGAGGGTGGAGGTGGGGGGTCTCTGAGAGGTGACGAGGTCATGAGGGTGGAGGTGGGGGTCTCTGGGAGGTGATGAGGTCATGAGGGTGGAGGGGGGTCTCTGGGAGGTGACCAGGTCATGAGGGTGGAGGGGGGG
>PITA01015596.1:0-49550 GCA_004023965.1 Spilogale gracilis
TATATGACCCCCAAGACCAGTACTTATATAATATAGAAGTAAAGACAGTTACACAGGCACACTGACAAACTAGAGTGGGAAGGTGAGGGCAGACATTCCTTGTGGGCAAGGAATGCGTTTCAGACACTGCAGAGTTTATCTTGCTGTTATTGTTGGAGGAGCCCACTTTCAAATGATATAGGGGGATTGGAACTGGTTGCATATAGGGGTAGTATTGAATAGGGATGTGGGATTGACTTGGAGCTTGTATCTACATGTACACGTAAAAGAGAGAATAAAGGAAAGAGGAGAGAAGAAAGGGAGAAACAGAGAGAGCTAACAGGGATACAAGAGGGAACAACAAAAGCAGAAAATACAGGGGTGTGTTTGAATTTCAGGGTAAAAAAGAGAAAGAAAAAAAAGAAAAAAAATAGAAAAAAGAAAAAAAAATTAAAAAGAGTAAAAAAAATATATATATATAAAAGTAAAAAATGTTATGGGGTGTTGTATTCGGTATCACGTTGTGATAAGGGGGATAAAAATTGAAAGAAGAAAAACCATGAGAATGTAATTTTAAGCTTAAAGTGGAAGCTTTAAAAGTAAAACTAGAAAATAGTTTAAAAAAGTAAATGAGGTGGAAAACTTTATCAATGAGTTGTAGAGTGTTTGGTACTTGTAGTCAGTGCCAGGAGTTTAATAAATTGCCTTTCCCCTGATTTGGGGTTTTGCATTGGAATGTTGTCCTCCTGAGCTTCTGGCGTGCTTTCTGGGGGGAGGGCGTGTTGTTCCCTTTCAGTCCTTCTACCTAGGCTGAGTCTCTCGGCCCCCCTGCTAGAGTCCTGTCTCAATGGCAACCAGACTATCAGGCTGCAATTCTCTGGTAGCGGAGTATTGTTCTTTTGCATCTTTTTTCAGCAGTTGAGGAAGTCAAGTCGGAGCAGAATGTCTGTGCCCAGACCTCCCTCCCAGGGCGAGCCTCTACACAGGGAGGGGCTCTTTCCAGCCTCCCAGTTGGCCGTCTGTCACAGCCGGGCTGGTGCAGACGTTGTATTGATTTCTGCCCCCGTCCCCGCTTGTCATTTCACTTCCACACCTCAAAGCCACAACTCCTTTTGGATCGCGCGACTTTGTCTTGCCCTGGGACCTGGGGCCTCTCCGGTCCCACGAAAGTCTGTAAAAAACGTCTTCCCTGGGGGGGTCTACACGCGGCCCACGGTGTGGAGAGAAACGGGAGAGAAGGGCAGGATAGAATCCATTCCCGCTGCTTTGCCGGCAGCTGTGGCGGCTCAGGCGGAGGCAGGCAGCTCCGCGCGCCGGGGCTCGGACCCAGCGGGGCGGTGGCAGGCGCTACACTCGCCGGGGCCCGGGCCCACCGGGGTGGAGGGAGTCCGGGCAGCGGGAAAAGAAAGAAAATAAGAGATTTTAAAAAGTCTCCTTGCCTTGCCCTGGGCTCCGCTGTGTTTAGCTTCTTTCTAGCCCCGATTCAGGCCGTAATCTGCTGTTATTCCTCACTCACAGAGCACTTTCGTTTTGGGGTATTTGTTTTCAATGTTTCAGCTCTGAGGGCTTCCTCCCCCACTCCCCTGTCTCTAGGGGCAAGCCTCCAGACCCTCCAATTTGTTTCTACCTTTTTGCAGATGTTCTTTGTCTCTCGTGGCGGTCCAGAAGTGGGAAATATCACATTTCAGGCTGGTTTCATGGGTGTTCACGGTGGTCTTGTAGTGGTTTTTTTGCTGGAATTCAGCTCTCTTCAGGGAACTCCCCAAAATGTGGTCACCTGGCCTTCCGCCATCTTGCCTTTGGCCCATTTTTAAATCCAGTTGTTTTCTTTTTGTTGAGTTAAACGGTACAATTTGGATAACAGATCTTCATCAGATATCTCTTGTGAAAATATCTTCTCCCAGTATATTGCTCGTTTTCTCATTTATTATCTTTTGGAACAGAAGATTTTAATTTTAATGAAGTCAATATTATAAATTTTTTTTTTATGATTTATGCTTTTCCCCAAAGCTGAATGGGTCAAAATGCTGCTGATTCTTAGAAGAAAAAAACAAGTCCAGGTTGTGGGCCTTCTAAGCCCATGGTCAATCCTCACTTTCACCTATGTTTCTCTGAGCAACCAGATCCTTCTCCCTCAAATCTGAGATGTTCTGGTCAGTAGAGATGATGTCAAGTGTCATGTTTTGTCTCTTTGTTTATTCAACTCATGTTTTTTGGTGGCTTCTTTGTGACTGGACATAGTTTGAGTGTTGGGCATGTTATCTGAAATGAAATATATCCCCTCTCTTCAATTTGGACATCAGATGAAAAAAAATAAAACAGCAACCCTAAGCAAAGAAGAATATATGATAGAGTAAGACAAGATGTCAGTGCTTAGGAAGAGTGCCTAGCTCAACTCTAAGTGGTGGGGATAGGGTATCAATGAAGTGGCATCTAGGCTGATACTAGACAGACGGTGGGAGATGGGTAGGTAAAGCAAATTCTTCTGCCCTACACTAGCAGGATATGAGATGTAGATTCTTGGTTTCTTGTATAAATATTTCTCTGTTGGCATAATATATTGGTTATTTTGAAAGATGTCTCCTCATTCCAATATTTTAATTCTAGAAGTTTAAAACAATGCAACTTAATTTTCAATAAAAATGAAATTCTTTACCCATTCTTATTTGGATAAGCAATGAATATTATATACCCCCCTTTTAAACAAAATCTGATATGAATTGAGTCTTAGTGATGTTTCATTTTTGTTTACTCCTTTCTTTTGTTTCCTTGACCTCTTGTCTTATTAAATATGCACCATTTTCATATTTTACAAAATGTTTGCTCAATATTAAGTAGTAAAAGCAAACAATAAATACATAGTAGAATATCATAATTGCCCTATGTGACCAATATCTTTCTAACATTTCTTAAAGTAATTATTCTGTTCTTTTTTCATAAATGAAAGTTTTTCAAATACAAATCACTGAGAATTGAGGAAATTATAATGTTTATTACCTATTCCGAACCATGCTTCTTCCTCCAAATGATTTCACATGAAATCTTGTCTTAGTAGAATTCGAAACCTTTCTGAATTATAATGCCTAGTACAAAAAACTTCATCTCTACTAAAAGGTAGATGTAATAAAAGTTTCACCATTCTTTAGAAAAGGAAGTATCATAAAGAACACACCTATCTATTTAGTACTCATTTATTTTAGGTACCAAAGTTGTGCTGAGAATATAGTGGTAAATAATGCAGACACTTGATTGTCAGGCCTAAGTTATAGCACTGGAGCTTAGGTACACTCAGAGAGAAATCTTGCATCACTGGTAGATACTTGATTCTTTCTCCTACTCTTTCCCCAAAGTTCCTGTAGTTATTTACCAGGGTGACTGTATATTGAGCATAGCCAAGTACCCAGACCTTACTGGGGATTGTTACATTCTTATTCTGGTCCAGAGTGCCACTGTGGCCCACTGACAAGTGATAAATAGAAATTCTACAGTGAGATAGTGTCACAGGGGGCTCTGTAGTTCTACAAACCAATTCTATGCTTAATTTCCCCAACCCCTGAGCAAAGAGTTACAAAAGTACACTCAGCAACTATTCATTAACTCCCTGACATTTTCCTAATGCTTTCAAGGTAGAAAGACAGCCCCCCAAAACAACCTCCCCCAAAACCTAGTCCTTAACTCCCTAGCAAAGTGATAAGTAATAAGCCAAAGTAAAACCACATTTCTAGGGCAATTATAGAGAAAAGCATCACCAAAAAATATGTGAAAGATACAAGGGTAATGCCTGCAATCATATCCTCCATGTAACTCTTTGCTTAATTTATGCACAAGTTATATGAATTCTGCAAAAAGACAGAAGATTCTCAAAATCTTATTTTAGTAATTAAACAAATTGCTGTCGATTTTTCAAAGGTGACTTTGTTATTGGAACAACTCAATTAAATCTTAGAAACACTTTCATTGGGCACTTTATTTCAGTTAACCCCAGGTTATAATCTAAATAACCCCAGGTTATAATGTAGGTAACACTTGCCCAGTGACTACTGTGGACTTCTAGTACTTCACACACTTTCAGTCAAACCAGGTCAGCTAACAGATCCCAGATATCCTTTCTTAATGGTCTGGGAGATCTTCTGGCACCAAAGGCTGCCTGATCCATGGTTCAGTAGCAGATAGAGGAAACCATTATTTTTATATCATGGAGAAGAAATTATTCAGGGAGCTGGTACTTACAAAAATCATTAGAATAGTTAGAAGAGCATTCTATATGCTGAGCCTTTAGAAACCACTTTCAAACAACTCCCCCAAAATAGCCCAGCAGGAGAGCAGTTACCTCTGCCAGAGGGGAAGTGGGGTATCACGTAGATTTTATGTCTTCAGCTTGAGAATCACACCCCTGTAGCCATGATCAGGGTATTGTCAGGGCACTATTTCTTATCCAAGGATTAGGAAGACACTGCCGCACCTACAATTACTGTTCCAGCAAGTCTCAAGTTCAGCACATCTCTCCTTTGTACTCAATTCCAAAATCAAAAGTTGAACGGGAACTTCTGATTGGTGGAGCCTTAATTATAGCTGAGATTCCAGGCACAAGGATGTTTGGGAAGGGTAGATTTTCAGCCTTCCAACTTCTGCTTACAAATCTCTAAAATCTCTAGAAAGAGATCTGGACATATGATGAGCTGGCCACTTGGAACAATATCTCTCAGGTTGGGTAAAACAACCAATGTAGTTCCTGGCATGCAAGTGCTCAATAAAAGTCTGTACTTGCTTTTCTACTCTCAGGTGAAGCACCATTTCTTTAGGCCATTTCTGTCCATCCAGACTAGGTTAAATTCCCCTGTCATATGCTCCCTGAGCTCCTACAATTTTTAGTTTTACCTCATTAAAAGCTCCATGAAAGCAGGAACCAATTATATCCTTTTTAATACATCAAAAGGGCCTCAAATGGCCATTAGCTAATAACCAGTGTGCAAGAAGTGATTATGAATTGAATTGATGGAGGGTTTGTCTCATTCTCAGATTACATTTCAATAGCATATTAAGGTGTCTTAAAGGGGTAAAACAATAAATGTCCACGTTTCCTAGTTTCATAATATCTTCTTAAACTAATGAGGTATGTGGTTAAGAAAATCAATTTTTAAGTAAAGCTATTTTATTTAAAATAAATCAAAATGAGATCTCTAAAATGGAGTTTTATGACATTTCATGTATAATGCATGTAAAATAACCTAAAGCCTGGTCCTTGACTGTCCTTACTTCCCAAATCCCATCTAATTTTCTAGCTATGTATAATGTCTTGGTGATAATTTTATTAGAATAATAAGCTCATAGGTCAAGTTTGCCATGGTTTCAATTCCACTTTTGTTTTTGCATGTTGGGGTGATGTAATCAACACTGGTGTTATATGGTACTGTGAACAATATGAAGGCAAACCTGAAAAGAATGACATTCAAAGGTTTAATTTGTTTTTTTGTTTTGTTTTGTTTTGTTTTTGTTGTTGTTTTGTTTTAGAGTCCACACAATAGACTGATTAAGTTTGAATTCTGGGTCTAATGATTTATTATGTTCATGGGCAAATTACTATATTTCACCAAATCCAAACCATAATTGATATTGTTAAGAAAGAAGCATTCCAACTTCACAAATGTTAAAATGTGGGCTATTTTTTTTTTTAAGATTTTATTTATTTGACAGAGAGAAACACAGCCATAGAGGGGACACAAGCAGGGGGAGTGAGAGAGGGAGAAGCAGGCTTCCCACCGAGCAGGGAGCCTGATGTGGGACTCCATCCCGGGTCTCTGGGATCATGACCTGAGCCGGAGGCTGTCACTTAACCAACTGAGCCACCCAGGCGCCCCCAAATATGGGCTATTTTATCTTAGAATTGATGAAATATAATACTTGGTCCCTTAACTTTTAACTTTTCCTCTGTGTTTTTGCTAACTGGACAACTTCCTGGCTCAAAACTGTCTACTACTCTCTACCTCTCCCATTCTCTGGGAATGGCAGACTAGCAAATGTGGGACCCAGGGGACATCTTTCTGCTAGAAGTTTTTGCCTTCTCACAGTTAGTTGGTCTAGGATGGACAATTAATCCAAGTTGGTTGGATGATGGTTTTCTCCTAGAAATTTGTTTGACTAACATTAGCTTTATTTTCTATATTTTAAAATGTATTTTTAAATTTTTGAAAAAATAACATTTTGGAATAATTTTAGATTGATGGGAAAATTGTGCAGATAATATGGATTGTACCTGTGCAGCCTTCACCGAGTTTCTTCTATGGTTAATATATCACACTTGTCAAAGCTAAGAAGTTAACACTGGTGACTTATTGTTACCTAGACTCCAGATTTTACTAATTTTTTTTTCCACTAATGCTCTCTTTCTGTTCCAGGATCCAATTCAGGTTAAAACACTGTTTTCATCTGTGCTTCTCACACGTCTCCTTTGGTCTGTGATGGTTTCTTAGTTTATTTTTTGTTTTTCATGATGGTCAGTTTTGAGGTATACTGGCCAGGTATTTTGTAATGTCCCTCAACTTTGGTCTGTCTGATATTTTCTCATGATTTGACCAGAATTGTAGTTTTTGGGAAATAATTCCACGGAGATAAGGTGCCCTTATCACATCATATCAGGAGGTAAAATATAGCCACATGACATCGCTGATTCTAACTCTCATCACTTGCCTAAGTTGGTCTCTGTCAGGATTCTCTATCTTTTTTCATGGTCTTTTCTTTGAAAGAAAGTCACTAAGTTTTCTTGGCATTTTAAAGCCAAGCAAATAGAATAGATTTGGTCTTTATATAACGGAGGAGCTGGAAATTCTTGGACTATACAGGTTGTAGTAAAAGACTGTAAGCTGGGAAAATAAAGCTGACACAAGAGAAAGATGTTGATGAGAAGTGGGTAGAATCATGACAGCATTTCTACCCTGTGAGGATCAGAGATGCCTCTGACCTCTGGAGGTTATATTTTGTACTGGTAATATGCCAGAAAACCTCCCTTTTCATTTAAACAAGCTTAGATTGGTTTTCTATATGTACAACCAAAAAGGTGCTAAGTAACATACTACCTCAATGGATTGCTATGAGAATTGAATGATAAATACTGTGCAAAGTGAGTGTCTACCCAGAATGAGACACATAGAGCTAACTGATTAATACTTGAGAATCTCAGATCATGCTTTAAAAACATTTGTTGTTAGAGCACTGGACTCAATGAGAAGGGAAGAGTTGCAGCTGTATCAAGGCCTTGCTGCTTCTTCAATAACTAAGTAATATTTGTGTTAGACTTAGAGGCAAGTATAAAGAGCAGCCTGGTATTTGAAGAATGTGATTATCCATATTCTTCTTCCCTGAGGAAAGGGCCATTAGAGCTAAAATGTTTTAGTCAAGAAGCATCTTTGATTCACAAATACTACTAGCATTTTTAATGCCCCACGACTACCACCTAGAGCAGTTTTTGCCTTTAAGTACAGAGAGAGGGGGAAATGAACATTTATGTCTTTAGTAAATATCATTAGTTGATCTCATGACATTTATCTATAAAATGAGAAAATGATCTGAGCATTAGTGACTTTGAATTATTCTGATTTAACACTCCATAATAAAAATTATTTTTTTTTACAATGGGAAAGTAACTATCAAGAAGATAAGCTTTTAATAGCTCTTCAATGAAGCCATCTTGATATTTCCTTTATCTCAAAGAACTGAGTAATGAATTACTTTACATTCTTAATTTGTTCTGATTTTCTAAATGTTAATTCAGTATGAAAGAAGTGGAATGGAGAGGGAACACAGTGCCCAACAATCTAAAATGGGCTTTCTTTATGTAAGACAAGCAGAATATGCTCAGTGGTCAGTACCAGTATCTGGAAAAACTAGAGCTACTTGGTGATGTGGCATAGATCACACTGAAGGAATTCCAAGTTAGAGAAATTTGGTAAGAAAAAGTAAAGACGAGAAGAAGGGGTTATAAAAGAACTATCTCTAGACAAGACGGTGAAATAGGCAAAGTCTATATCCTGTTCCAACCTACCTCCAGCATCAGCCCCGACCATCTTTTCTTCACTTCCTGAAACCAGAGGGCTTAATGCTAGCCCCATGAGTCTTTCTGTTTCAGGTCTAAGTATTCACCTTCCTCTTATAATCTGTTCATGCTTCAGCAAGCATCTATTGAACACTGAAAACAATAAAAATGCACACATATATAATCTGCCATATTCCCAATCCTCCATGAACTTGTGGTTCAGTGAGGGGAGGAAAAGGATGGACATAGGTCACTAAAACAAATGGAAAGTGGTGTAAAAGAAGGCAAAGAACTTTAAGGTAAAATATAGCAAAAGAACTAGGCAAAGAAAGGAGGAATAAGTAGGGGTGTGGATTAAGAAGGTGTGCTGTGACAAATACTGTGAGTTCCTAGAAGCCCATGTGCCAAAAGTCAACGAGGAAGAAATTAAGGAAAAGATCGTGGGTTTGATAATTTTAATATAACTATAAAGTGTACTTTAAATGAAATGGTTCATGGATCACATTCATTTATTCATAAACAAATATTAAAAGATTTAACAGTGGAATTGCATGGATTTAGAGATAAGTAAAAAAGATGACAATCATTTATGTAAATAGTTCTAACAGTGTTATGAAAGACATAATATATTTATTATAGGAAGAACAGCATTTCTCCCATAAGCTCAGACTGGAGGCAGAAGAGAAAAAGCTCACTGTTAACAAACAATTTACATAATGATCAGGTATGTGAAATCAAAAAAGAAAGGATGAGCTTTAAGAATATGGAAAATATTGAGTCAATATACACCTGAAACTAATAGAACAGTGTATATTAATTATACTTCAGTTAAAAAAAAAGAATATGGGAAATGTCCTATTCCTGTAGAGATAGATTGTGGACTGGAGGTCTTAGCTGACTGGGGGTTCATTTGAAAGCTTTAAAGAGGGGCAGTACTTTGGAAACAACCAGGATCCTGAAATAAAGATGAAAAGGCAACAAAAAGCAGACTAACTACTACCCTTAGGCAGGCAAATCAAAGCATCTGAGCCTAAAAGGAAATAGGAAAAGCTTCAAAGCTTTATTACTCTTTTGCTCATTTCTGAATAACTCAAACCAACAGATATCCTACCAGGAGCTTGCTGTCCTTTTTTGCCAATGAAGAAACATAGGTGTGGTGGATATCTGTTATTTCCATCTTGCAAGCGTCCCCTACCCCTTCTGCTGCTGACTGGATACTTTCCTTTTAAGAGGTTTCTTCCCCCAGAGGATGCACAAGGCTATCAGTACAACCCAGGACATCCAACCAGAGCCCTTTGCCAAAGATTGATCTGCTCATCAAAGCACAAGGTTTGCTTTCTTTGTAAGATCCAAAACTTTGTCAGCTGCAAGGGCTGGAATTGCACTATGGACACAGTCTGATGGAGAATGAAACCAACACAGAAAGCAATGCTGACCGCAAGTGAGGGAGGGAAACCTGTTCTTGTTGTTGTTGTTAAGTCATGGTTCAGTCCTGCTACCCCTTGTACTTCTCAGGTAACTGCCCCAGTGCATTTCCTTTGTTTGCCTAGGTTAGAGTGGAGTTCCTGTCATTTGCTATTAAGAGTCCTGTATGCAGTGTTTTTGAATTACATATTTAGGCAGGGAATCAAAGTCTAAACTTTCAAATCATTCTGCCCAGTTCATGATCATGTTTAGTGTGTCTGCTATAGCATAAAGATATTCAGTCCATTCTAACCACCTTAAGAATAATTACTGAGAAAGAAAGAAGGAGACCAACTGGGATAAAGATAAAATATATTTTTCATCTTCTTTCACTGCCTACAGAAAGGAATGGGTGAGTTATATTGATGCCCTAGGGAAATTCCATTTTCATCTTTTCAGTGAATCATTCATGGAAAATTAGGAAAATGGTGTTGTCATTTCAAAGTGGCTCTGGTTCTGGAGATGCCATCTATTGGAGATATGCTTTAAAGGAAGAATGATTTAAGGAGCTAAAAACTAGCAAGTAAAAGATCAAACATTAATTGATCATCTGTTTTGGGCTGGACATGACACTAAATTTTAAGTGGTGAGGGGAGGATGAAACTCAGGAGGGAAGACAACTTTCACTCAAATAGATCTATACCACTACAGTTCTACGAAAAAAAGTTACTTAGTGGGGTTACTAATTTGTAACAACAGCAAAAGAAAGGAGCCTTCGCAAAGATGATATTATAAAACACATTCTAGGTGAAAGCATCGCCCTTACAAGATTCTCAGTAAATTCTCCAAATAAATAAATGCATAAAAATGTATCATATCACTTTCCACGGGGCACATGGAAATTTAAACTATAAATGCCCAGAAAGAAATTAGTCAAAAAAAAAAAAAAAAAAAAGGTAAAACAAAGTTCCCCATCAGCATTTCTCAATTATTAGCACTCCACGGAGAATTATTCCTGAATTTCCTGAGCCTTTATCTCAGGTAAAAGTATGCAGAAACCACAGGAATTTCTAGTTAGGCTGACTCTGGGCTCAACATTACATTATTACTCCAGATAAAAGATGAGCATCTCTGAGTGCAACGTTTTTATCTGTTAAACTGGAATAATAATGACTCTCTCACGGGGTAGTTGTAGGGGTGAGTGAAAAAGGCGGGAATTGGACTCAGGAAACGTTTAACTCTCAGTTTAAAGCAGAAAAATTTCATAAGTATATTATCCGGAATGAAGGTAGAATATACTGAAAATTAATAGCGGGGAAACAGTTAATTTGCAGGGTCGGTGGCTTTGAGAGTTCACGAGGCTCTAGGTGTCGGATGCTCAGGAGACCAAGGAAGACTTGCCCGCCGAACTCGGTAACAGGACTGACCGAACCCTCACTGCGCACGGTTACCACACCGCTAGGTTCCAGTTCAATTCCGGCTGCAGAATCTACCCCTTTCCATTTTGCGCCCTTTTCTTTATGCAATTTAAAGCCGGGTTGGAGTTGGAAGGTTGGAGGTAGAACACGGAGTAAAGAAATTACAGTTGGGATAACAAGAACAACAAAATCAGCAAGATCGGGATGGGTGTCAGCGAATATGCAAAATCCTGCAAAATGAGGAATCATAAACGACCTGAAAAGAAGTTTACACGTTAGCAGCTTTCTGGGATGCTGAACGTCGCCCTTTCCTCCTTCTAATAAATCCAAGCATCCCCCCAAAATTATTTTTTCCAGAAGTCTGAGCCAATTTCGATGTGCGGGGCTTTTTCATCGCTTTGCCCAACTTTCCTCCGTTTCTTTGGCGAGACCTGAAATTGGTTTGCCCGGCGGGCGGGAGGATCTCCCTTCCAAGGCCTGGGAAGGAGGCACTCTGATGTGCGGGAAGGGGCCAGCTTGGGCACGCGCTCGGCTCCCCCCGCGGCAGCGAGCGCAGGTTCCCGAGCTCAGGGAGGCGGGGACGCGCATGGGAGGGGGGGCCCTTTAAGCCCGAGCCGCGGTTTCCGCAGGAGCTATTTTTAGCGGCGCGTTGTCCGTCTTCTTCCCTGGCTTCCAACGTGGTAACTGCCGGCTCGCCGTCACCAGTTGGTGGCTGCTTTCCGCCTCCCCCGCCGCTGTTCGCTCTTGGTAGCGTCCACGCAGGCAGGTCCGGAAACTGAGCATGTGTAGAAGCGCTCGGCGGCTTCGGCGGCGGCGCGGGCAGAGCCGGGCTGCGTCAGGCTGAGCCCATTCACCGCGCGGCCGCAGGAGCGCAGCGCCGGCGCCGCGCCGCCCAGCCCCGCCGAGAGGGGCGCACTCGCCGCCGCGGGGCCCGCCGCCGCTCACCGCAGCCCCCTCCTGGCGACCCGCAAGTAAGTTTGTAAGGAGGTTGGACGGTGAGGCGAGGGTTCGGCGCCTGGGGGATCCCGGTCTGGCTGGGGCGGGAGGCGCGGCTAGGCGTTGCGCCGGATGCCTGGCGCCTTGGCGAGCTGCTTGGCCAATTTGAGAGCGGGCGGCCACCGGGATGCTCGAGCTGGGGCGGCTGGCAAAGCAGGAGGGCTGAACTGACTCTGGCGGGGGCCGAGCGGGCCAACTTGGGTAGAGGGAAGGACCAGGAGGTGAGGGGAAAGGACCCGGCAGGCCGGGAGCGAGCTGGTCCGGGATGGGGAGGCTGGGTTTGGGTGAGGGCGCCTGGCCAGCAAGAGCCGCAGAGGGAAAGCGGAGCGTCTCGGTGGGTTAGGGTGGGAGCGGCGTGAGAGCGCAGTGTAGGGTTTATGGTAGGGGGTGAGCGTGTTCTGGTCGGAGCGGCCGAAGGAAGATGGGTGGAAAGTGGGGCGCGTGGAAAGCGGATTTGAACGAGAGCAAAGGACGCTGGTGAAAGGGACAGTAGGTTCCGGAGAAAACGAGTGGACCCGGTTAATTTGGGGTATTAGTGCCAGATTCAGGGCGATATAATGATGGTTGAGAGGCAGCCTTGAATCAAGGTCTTTGGAGTGAGTATGCGAGGCCGCTGTTGGCAACCGTCTGGAGAATTGATGGATGCAGAAAGTGGCCTGAAAGGACCAGCTGGAAAATCGTTGAGGATTTGGGTGAACGGGAGGAGAGCAGCGGTGCAGAGATCGGGCGGAAGAACCGGGCTGCTGGGGGAGCCAAAAGGCTCAGGAAAGGGTTGGAGGCTAAGTGTGGTCCCCTGAATACTGACTTAGTAGCGGTTCTCTGAGGTTCACTTGCACCCCAGGCTCCTCCTCCTTTTCCTACCTGGCTTGGTCGCTGGGTGGCTTGTTCTAGACGAGCTAGTAGGAGATTTTGACAGATTAGGCAGCCAGGAGGGCAGTCATTTACATGGGAACTGCCAGGGCTTCCCGTAAGTGGTTCCTGGCCCTTTAGAGGCGCAATCTGGAATGGGAATGTGTGTGTTACAGGGGCAGAGAAGAGTGGTGTCCCTTCTGGGCCATAGGAATCCGTGGTCAGGCCCGGGAAGTAAGGTGTTTTGGGCTGGGAAGTCAGGCAGAAGTCTGCAGCGTGCAACTCGCAGCAGGGTGTGTGTGTGTGCGAGTGTGTGCGTGTTGCCAGCCCAGGGTCGCGTCTGTTGCTGCAGTCTGTCTCCATGACGAGGAGATCCCGGGATCCACAGGCGGCACGGGGAGGGGATTAAGGGAAACGTGTTTTCCTACGTCTCTTCTGTCTCCTTTCCCCAGGGTCACATTCTGTTCTTGTCCAGTGATGCTCCTTTCTAACCTCTTCCTGGTCCTCTGCACACCCGAAACCTAGCTCCAGTCTTGTCCTCTGATTTGGTACCCCCGAGGAGGCGGCCGTCCCTTCTGTGCAGGAGGGAATCCTAGGAGTCCCGGCGGCCATAGGAGCCCTGGAATCCTCAGGTTCCTAACCTGGAGCGTCACTCCGGGGGTCCGCAGTTCACTCTGCTGCCCCCGCAGGTGACGCGGTGACGTTGCCCCAGGGACTCGGAAGCGCCATGGCTCCAAATGTCCAGGGGGGCTGAGAAGCCTGGCAGAGTGACCAGCACTCATGAATTTTCGAGAGCAGGGGTCTTCCCAGAGTTTCCCACATGTAAATGTAACTTAAAAGGAAAAAAGAGACTAGATTAATAGAATAAACAAGCGTCTAATGCAAAAAGCTTTATGCAAAAATGCCTCTTTGACTCAGAAAAATGTACCCACCAACCGCAAGAAGGGAAGAAGCCTCTACAGCATACAGGATCGGAAACCGGGGAGATGGGGGGGGGGCGGGATCTGTTACCATGTCTGCGCCTTCTCAGGCTTCATCCTGCTTTCTATGTTCTGTCGTGGTTGCCATATTTTTAGAGAGACTTTACCAGATACGGGGAAATGAGGATGAAGGTGAATCTGAAAACCTGTACCATTTATGGAAGGACCCAAAAAAGGAAGAGTGAGAACTGTCCCTGCTGTCTGTGGATTCCTGAGAGGGCTGGGCTCTGGGGTGGTTGTGCAACCGCCAGAAATAGTTCCCACATCCAAATTGCAGAGGGAGCTTCAGATGAAGGGAAGGGAGAACTCCAGAAAAGTGATGAGGATCATGGTATGGGTTGTCTTACAGGGGGATCACAGACCTGGGGAGGGACGCAGCAGAAAGGACAGAAAGCTTCATGGCCACGGCAGGTCCTCATATTCATGTGACAGTGGCTTTCTCAGTTTCTAGTACAGTAGTTACTGTTAGTCAACATGGAAGAAGAGAAATCACCTGTTACCTCAGGGTATCTTATTGATAGGCTTAGAACAGTGGTTTTCTAGAGGGGAGATTTTGCTCCTGCCCCTCCAGGGTACACTGGGAACATCTGGAGACGTTTTTTGGTTGCCTCAACTTGGGAAGGGGATGCTTCAGGCATCTCGTGGGCAGAGGCCAGGGATGTTGTTAACATTCTACAACACACTTGATAGTCTCCCACAATAAAGAATGATCCGACTCCAGATCTTAGTAGTGCTGAAGTTGGAAAACCCTGCCTTACCACAAGGCATATTTAAAATTTTTATTTATTTATTTTGACAGAGAGAAATACAGTTAGAGAGGGAACACAAGTAGGGGGGTGGTGAGAGAGGGAGAAGCAGGCTTCCCACCGAGCAGGGAGCCCGATGTGGGGCTCAATCCTGGGACTCCGGGATCATGACCTGAGCCGAAGGCAGAGGCTTTAACCCACTGAGCCACCCAGGCACCCCAAGGCATATTTAGAAATATAAGCAACTTTTGTTGGGTACTTTCACATATTGCTATTGGAATTTATCTTGAAAATTAGGAGTGGTTAATATGAAGAGGCTTTCTTTGCTAAATGGCCCCATGTTCAAAAACACTTATTTTAAGGAAATTGAAGAGGTTTCCTTTTAGCAGAACTTCTTTTCAGCCTTGAAAACAAATCCGAACATGCATTGGGAATGTTTACAATGATAGGTTGTATAGTATGCTTATGAGATGAGTAAATATTTTTGATGAAAACAAGTTATAAAACTGTTCAGCTACAGTATTTTTCACTGAACTTGTTTGGTAATTGCTCCTTAACATACATAATTAAAAATTTTTAAGTTTAAATTTATTAAGATTACAACTAGTAATTTTTTTTCATGTAGTGAGGGATTGAACAGAATCAGAAAAAATGTTAGATGAATTGTAGTGAAGGATTGAATAAATCAGAAAAAAAAAGTATTAGATGAATTTTTATTAGAAGCCTCATAAAATGTTCCAAAGTGAAACCTGAGTATTTGTAGACATCTACACAAGAAGGTAAGAATCCCATATAATTTTCATGGTATTGAGTTTCAGTTTTAAATTGAGAGCATGGCATGTATTGAGAAACAAACCTTTCTAGCTTGTAGCACAATACTCTAGCCTAGAGAGAAGGAACAATACCTTACACTAATAAATGTAATAAGATCAGGGAACAGTTCTAAAATCACTTGTATGCAGGAACTTAGAACACTTACTACATAAAAGCTTTGTCGTTATCACAGGGAGGTCTAGAAGAACTAAAGAGACTGGTCACTATTTTAACTTCCCTCCCTGCTCCCCTTCCCCATTGTTTGGTGATTGGTTGGTTGATTTCAGAATTCATTCTATAGAGATCATCATTAGGGCTGCTTACTTCCCTTCTTGCTCTAATAACCGTTCCCTTCACTCCTGGCCATTGCCACCCCTCAGTCCCTCAGGAGTTTCTGTAGCAGAAGAGACTTCAGACTCCTGATAAGTCTCTGGGGTACCCGGTAATCCCTCCTTTTTTCCTCTGTGTACAAACACAAACAGCTCTTCCCTGCTTCCATGTGGAACAGAGATTGGTGTCTCTCTTGGAAAAAGGCAGTGGGAGAGCTCTTGTTTTCCACAAAGTCAACTTCATTGTCTCTGGTTGCATGTTTGAATTGTTTTTACAAGTGTTCGCTCAATTGCTGTTAGGAAGGTTCCTCTTTCTCATGAGAATGAAAGAACCGAGGAAAATACAACTTCAGTGTGAGCAAAACTGGTGTTGGTAGAGTGTGCCTATCATTGGACTATATAAAAGCTCACGGATGTGATTTGAACCAATGAGAATCATGTATTTCAAATTCAACAAGCATTTGTAAATTCAGCAGTAGTAAGTCCTGTTGTAGGTACTGGAACTATTGCATTTTCAAGGTCAGGCTGCCATGTGTAGAGAAACCAGTTTCAAAACTAAGTTCATTCAGAGAATATACATATATTTTATATACATCTTTAAAACTCTATCTGTGAAGAAGAAACACAGGATGGTTATTTGTTTTCATGAAGTTTGGAGCAATTACAGAGATATAACCTAATTCTTAAAAATACTTCTGAACACAGAAACATTTAGCGGGGAAGCCTCCATGGATCTCTGTATAGACTAGACAAAGAGGGTGTAAGCAATTTGAGGTGAAAGAGATCAGTTCTTATGTCCCTCTTTTCTTTCTTTAGGAAGTGGTTATTGGTTTTTGTTTGACATCTGAACAACAAGAAATGGTTTCCTTTCCTGCAGTTAACTTGTTGAATAGATATGTGCCCTTATATACTGCTGATGGTCATGGTGGAAAAAGGCAGTGGGATAGCTGGCATGATGTTTAGAATGAAGGAGAATTTGAAATCAATTCTGTTCTAATAATGTTTGCAGTAAAAGCTTTGAATACACACCTTCAAAGATTGAGCATGCCACGTCACTGTTTTGAGCTGACTAATAGATTATAGAACTGAGCATTTTTGTTATTCCGCATACTAGCATAACATATGCTTTTTTGGGGGGGGAATAAAATGATATGGCGGTTCCATTATTTAAAAACAAACTTTCTGGTCATCGTGGCATGTCAGTTATCATCTCAGTTAGAGGAAGACCAGCGTGAGATGTTAACAAATGCTCTATGTTGCCCCTGCCGAACTCAAGAACAGTGACAGCAAAGGCAGGATTTTGAAATTTATGCTATGGCAAAGGCAAAGAGGGTTTCTGCTTTTTATTTCATTTTAGTTTATTATTATTACGGATGAGTGATAGCAATGCCTGAAATAGGCGACCTGCATGTGGAAGGTTTTACTTTTGTCTATAGAGGCTTATTCGTCTTAAGAAACAAATAGCCCAGAAGATCTCCTGAGGCTTTCAGCTTCATTATAAATAGCATGACTCTTCTGTCTCTGAGAAATTTATTATGTGATGTCATTTGGAATCAGAATAGTGGGCTAAGTTGATACTGATACAGTCCTTCCTAATTTTGTGATTTACAGTTGTCTCTGTCTTGAAGAAGGTAAAAGAGACGGGCTGTTTGTCATTGGAGGCACAGTCCGGAGCACTGACAGCAGCCTACGGTCCACAAGGACATGATGCTACTTGACATCTGGGGCCCCACTGACCAAAACAGAGATGTCAGTCTTCTCGATTGTGAAGCCTGATTTTAACACTTTTGATTTGAGCCACTGTTGTGACCCGGCTTGAGAATCAATTGATATATTTGGAAAACACCAACTGATGAAGCCAAATGCTGACCACCCATCATGAGGGAAGAACTATAACAGTTTTGGATCAAGAACTTTGCAGCCAAATCTGGCCCTTCTACTTAGTAGTTTTGTGACTTTAGATGAACTTTTTTTAAACTTCACGGAGCTCTAGTTCTTCATTTTTGAAATGGTGATAATTTTTTTTTTCCTGTAGAGTTCATGATAGGATTAGAAGAAATATTTTTAAAGTGAAGGTGCCTTTTAAATAGGGGTGGTGGTGGTGCTTATCCATGCTTCTAGCTAGAATTTACATGGTACTACCTGGGAAGGGGAAGCAGAGAGTGTATGGAGTCAGAAAGGTCATTGGTGAGCAAAGGGAGATAGAAAAGAGCCGTGGGGTGGATCATAAATTAGGAAGAGAGGTTAGCGATGAAGTCTTCTGATGTCTTCTTTTAACTGATGAGGTCCTTGGGATTCAGGATTATAAGTGATTTGCTCAAGTTCAGCAGCCACTGCATCATTTCAGCTGAGTCTGCATTTTTTTTCCAGTTTCTGTTCAAACCTCTGTACCTTAATAGCACATTTGTAGTCTCAGTTAAATCCATATTTCTTCTCTTTATTTAAAAATGCTTATTTATCTGAAGAACCTCTCTTTTCAGTTGTTATATTCCAGGTTTTCTGTAGGAAAAAAAAAATCAATGGCTCTCTAAATGAATTTGTATAGTTCAATTTAGCTGTTCACCTAAATGATCAAATTGATCAAGTACATCTTTATTTTTTTCCTAATTGGGGTAAACATAAATAGACTTTTAGGTAAAGGTATCTAAGGACTAAAAATACCACTACGGATAATATTCTTCAACTAGGCTACATTTATTAATGATCAGAAAATTGAAGATTGGCCCTTCTGTTGCTTCTGATGCCAAAGGCCATAGTTTTGTTGTTGCCTTGTGGTTTCAGATTCAATATAAATATATGCATTACAGGTACTTTGCAAGTTGTTAGTTATATTACGTATGCTGTCTTATTTGTAATTTATGGTGGAGATATATAGTCATTTTGCAGTAATGAAAGACTTAAAAGTGAAAACCAGGACAGATGGCAACTTTGAAAGGACATTCCCTTTAGAATCAGACAAACTTGAATTCAAATCTTTTTTTTTTTTTTTAAAGTTGGCGACTGTGAAAACTTGGGCAAATTATTTGGCTTTCTAGTTTCTCCTCTCTTTTGAGAATCACACCTATCAGATACTGGATTATGATTTTTGTTGCAATTGAGGGAGATAAACAAAGATCTTAGCAAGAATCCTACCATCCTTTGTCCTTGTACACTGCTAATCCTACCATATTTTAGCCTTGTCCTTGAAGGTGGTCATTTATACTTGAATCAGTTCAGATTCTTCTATTGTCAAGAATCAGAAAACCTGATTTCAAGTGGCTTGAGGAAAAAAAAAATCTTTCTAACTATGTAACTGAGTACAGGAGAGGACTGTGTCTCCAGGTAGGACCTGATCCAGAGTGACAAGTTCCTTGTTTTCTCATTGCTCCCTTGCTTTCTTTCTCTTTCTTTCTTTCTTTCTTTCTTTCTTTCTTTCTTTCTTTCTTCCTTCCTTCCTTCCTTCCTTCCTTCCTTCCTTTCTTTCTTCTTTTTTTTTTTTTGTTTTTAAGATTTTATTCCTTTGAGAGAGTGAGAGAGCATGAGCGGGGTGAGGGGCAGAGGGAGAAGCAGATTCCCTGCTGAGCAGGGAGCATGATGCAAGGCTCCATACCGGGATTCTGGGATCGTGACCTGAGCTGAAGGCAGATGCTTAATTGACTGAACCACCCCAGCCCCTCCCTCTCATTGCAGTTTCTTAGCTCCCCTTCTGGAGTGTTGGCTCTATTTCTGACAGGCTCTTTCCTTGAGGTTCTAAGATGGCTGCCAGAGTGAATAGGACTTTATATTATCGGGTTCAAATCCAGGGAAGGGAAGAATCTTTCCATAGTTGTTGCAGAAGAAAGAAGAAGCCGTTCTTTTCAGAAATCCCAAGAAACATCCCCCTCATATCTTCCTGGCTCCAATTAGGTAAGAGCCTATTCTCCAATCACAGTGGCCAAAAAGATTGTATAGGCTGTTTGAGAGGTATGTTTTCCTATAGAAAGGTGGGGAGTTTGTTTTAGGGAGAAGGAGGATTTTGTATTAGGCAGGTAAACAAGAAGGGGCTGCTATAGCATTTGAATTATTATTCATCCCTAAAGAAAAATGTAGTCATGGCTTTATTTCATCCAAGTCATGGTTAAAGTCTAGAGAATTCTCCCCTCTCCACTACTGAATAGATCTAAATCTTCATGATTGAAAGAAACCAATGTGTATGAGATCTCATCCTTAATTATACATCCTTAACTATACATAGACTGGATGGGTAGACACTGAGATTTATGCTTTGTTACAATTAAACATTTGTTGGGGCGCCTGGGTGGCTCAGCCGGTTAAATGTCTGCCTTTGGCTCAGGTCATGATCCCAGAGTCCTGGGTTCAAGGGTTGCATCAAGCCTGCAAAGAGCCTCATATGGGCTCCCTGCACAGGCAGGGAGTCTACTCCTTCCTCTCCCTCCATTCATCATGTTTGTTCTAGCACTTACTCTCTCTCAAATAAATAAATAAATAAATAAATAAATAAATAAATAAATAAATAAAATCTTTTAAAAATCCCAAATAAATGTTTGTTAAAGAAACAATGTTTCTTTACGTTAGACATTTGGTCATAGGATCACTCTTTTCTCAAAATGTCAGGAGTAGCTGTCATTATGTAAGCTATTATTATTTCGCATTATTATCTAATAATACCTAATGACTTATCCTTGGATCATGGGTAACCTTGCTGGCCACTGGCCGTATGTCCACAGACCAAACAGTAGTGTACATGAAGGCTAGAATTTATGCTACAATTTTTAATGTCTACAATTTCTACATGTGGGCACCTAGCAAAATATTCCAGAAAGGTTAATTTGTTCAGTCTTTATATTTATTTAAAAATTCTGCAGTCCTTGTTGGGGCTGTGGCCACAGAAGACTGGAAACTGGAAATGCAGTTGTTTTCTAAGATAAAATGTGGCCTTACATTGAGAATTAATATAATAGACTAAGGATTCCTTCTCATCTATGTTTAAATCTTTATGTAAATCACAGTGACAGGATGTCACAGGCACATATCACAGTTTAACAGAAGAATGTTAACAGCCATGATTAATGACTTCGGGTAAAAAATATTTTATTCTGTTTTCATTCATCTAAATGGTTTAGTAACATAAACATCATTGCATTTTTAAAGCCAGCTTTTAAGTTATTGTTTAATCTACTTGTGATGAGTGAGGTGAACATGTCAAGGTAAAAATTGGTTTTCTGATAGTTGCTTTCCAATGTGATAAGTTTTAATAAGTTAAAAATAAAGAACAACAGAAATCAGTACGGCATTTACTACCATTAGATCTGTTTAGATCTTAAATTCTTAAAAGGGCCAAGGAAGTTTAAAGGTGCTCTTTTATATTACTGAAGTATTATTGAAGTGTGATTTTAACTCTTTACTAGCATGTTTCTGATTTTCAAATAAGCAATCATATTGGTAAGTATATAGTAGAGAAAGACTAGGATAAAGTTTTTAATTATGTGAACTAAAATGAACAACCAAGAGAGAAAAAGAATCATTCTGGCACTATGGAAATATTCAGTGATTTTTAGAAAAAACCTAGGGAAGGGCGCCTGGGTGGCTTACTTGGTTAAGTGTCAGACCTTTGATTTCATTTCAGGTCATAATCTCAGGGTCTGGTTGTATGGTTGTGCTGGGCTTGGAGCCTGCTTAAGATTCTCTCTTTTTCCCTCTGCCCCTGCACTCCAAATGCATGCTCTCTCTGTCTGTAAATAAAAACATTTTAAAAAAAAGAGAGAGAAAGAAAATAAATAAGAAAAACCTGGGGAGATGTCATTTTAACATAGCCTTATAGACACAACTGCTGATTATGTTATATATTTAGAATTTTGTGTTTCGTTGTTAGTTACACATCATGTTTGTCATTAAATATTATGGGGAAGCTTTTCTTGGGTATTGCAGTTAATAAATTGTTTTAGCCATCCATAGTGTGAGAATAAAAAGGTTGCTGGTAGTCTACTTGGAAGCTATGCATTTATTTCTTTTAAGTTTTCCACCAGCTTCCTCTTCTTGGACTGAAACACATAGCCTTGCAAATCCATTATAGATAGTTGTACCTTAAAGTATTTTGAGCTAATCATTTGGACTTTTGTGGGAGGGAATTGAGTGAAACTGAAATTTCAGTGGACACTACTAATAGTTGTAAGGCAAAATAAGGTAAACAATAAAAGAAAATGGAACAAAATCCAGAGCTTCAGTTTTCTAATTCGTCAGAGTTTCCTAACTGAATTAAATAGAACTGTTTCTGGTTAATTTAAGCAGAAAGGAATTTGTTGGGTTTTTATGGAAGAGTTCATGGAACTGAAGGAAATGCTGATGAACAAGACCTTGGGAAGGGTAGCCCATTACTGGGATGAATCAACTCTAGCTCTTTTCCATCTTTGTGTCACTATGATCATGACTCAGAATTCCCAGCAGGGGAGAGAGAGAGAATGTTCTGAGAAAGAACAGGACATCTTGACTGATAGTCCACTGACAGTATTTTTAATGAGCCCAAGGAATTAGCCCAAGACATAATCAATGATCTGCTGCTACCAGAGAAATGGAAATAGATAATGCTGGACAGGCACACTGAACTAATGTCCATTACATAGATTCACGATGGAGAAACTTGCGTCAGTAATTATGAATTGCTAGAAAGAAAAAAAGGTGGGGGGGGGGAGCCCTGAGTGCATTGTCTAAGCAGAGTATCTATGTTGAAGACATGAATACTATGTTACTCTCCTAAGTCGGCTCTAACAAGTATCCACAAACTGGGTGACTTATAACCACAGAAATTTATTCACTCACAGTTCTGGAAGATAGATGTCGGAATCAAAGTATTTGGGGGGAGGGTGCTATTGTCTCTCTGAAGACTGGGCAGGGAGACTCTGTTCCATGCCTTTTTTTTTAGCTTCTGGTGCTTCCAGGAATCCATGACATTCCTTGGTTTATAGATGTATCATTGCAGTCTCTGTCCCCAGTGTCATATGGCGTTCACTCTCTCTGTGTCTGACTCTGTCTCTTGTCTTCTAAAAGGCACACAGGTTACATTGGATTAAAGGCCCTTACAATTCTAGTGTGATCCCATTTTAACATAAGCAATGACGTCTTTTAAGACTCTACTTCCAAATAAGGTAACATTCTTAGATTCTAGGGAGGACATGAAATTTGGGAGGAACACCCAAGTGTGATGTGGATAAAACAAACAATAATATGGGTCTGAAGCTAGGTCTGAAGAGTGGGAGAGGTGATATCCTATAATTCTCTGTTATAAAACTCTTTCTGAAGTATCATGGCAAGTTTTAGGCATTCTTTTTTAGATAATTTTGTGTCCACTGGAAAACTGGTAGAGAACAATTTGGTTTTTATTTTTTTTTATTTTTTATTTATTTATTTATTTATTTATTTATTTTTTCAATTTGGTTTTTAAAAACAGCTTTTTTGAACTACAGACCATAAGCTTGGCAAAGGGGATTTTAAGATAAATATAATATGAGCCTCCAGATACTGTAAGGAAGGAAGATGTTGTCTTCTTCGCTCATTTACAGAGAACTAGGACCCATGGCTGGAAGTTTCAGGGAAGCCCATTTTCTCTCGCTGTAAGCAGAAACATTCTTATATTAGTATGGTTCCGGAGAGGAATGAGCTACCTTAAGAGTCAATGAGGGCCACAACTCTGGGGGCACTCAGCAGAAACTGGATAAATATTTGTCATGGATGATATAGAAGAGATTTCTGAATGTGAAGGGACCTTAGGTTAGATAACTGCCCATGGTTCTCACTGAAAATTCTCATCTAGGAATACAGAGGGCTCTAGTGAACCCCAAACGTTTATTGAGCATTGAGTATGGTATTATATATGGGTAAGAAAGAGAAGTTAGAATGGCAGACATAGTCTGTAGTTATTACACAGTTACATATTTTGGAGGCGTACTCTGGCACTCATAAAGAACGGTCCAGGATCCTACACAGTATCTCTCATAAAACAAACGATCAATAACTATTTGTTGAATGAATTTGTTGTTTAATCAGAGTTCGGTTTACAAATATATGTGCATTGTTTACCTGGGCACTTACTTGATTGGTGTCAGCCCTGCTGTATTCATTTTTAGCCTTCTGGTTTTCTAGGATTACCTTGCTCATATATCGTCACTATCTTTGTTTCATTTTACCATTTTAAAAATAGGGTCGGAAGTAGGGAGTAATTCTTCTCCTTAATCTTTCATCCTCTAGGCTGCCTATACCAGCAGAGCTAACCCTGAAACCTCTAAAGTTAATGTATTAATGTGAACACTGGAGGGGACTTTGGCTAAAGCAATGTTTCTAAAGGTGTGGGGTCGATGACTGGTTTTATGCAGGATGACTCTGGGTGGCATATGGATTTGTACTGAATTGAATTGAAAGGATTTTGCATCTGTTCCCTTTCAGTGTTTCTCATTAAGACAAGGAGAAAGTTTCAGTTTGGTGCTAGTTTGTAACACCTCTCTAATACACATGTATCTCCCTTTTTAATGAAGAGTAGGCTTCAGATGTAAAGCTTTTAGAAGTCCAATAATACTGTTTTCTTTTCGTTGTATTTATTTATTTATTTATTTATGATTTTTTTTTTTTTTTAATTTGACAGATAGAAACACAATGAGAGAGGGAACACAAGCAGGGGGAGTGAGAGAGGGAGAAGCAGGCTTCTCGCAGAGCAGGGAGCCCGATGTGGGGCTCGATCCCCGGGCTCCAGGATCATGACCTAAGCTGAAGGCAGTCGCTTAACCAACTGAGCAACCCAGGCACCCTCGTTGTATTTATTTTTTATTTTATCATCTATTTATGCTGAGTTCTAGTTTTAATATAAAGTAACAACACAGCTTCCTTTAAAAATTCAGGTAGTTAAAACTTAAAACAAATTGTATGATATTAAGATGGAGGTGGATGGTAGTGATGGTTGTGAAACAGTGTGAATGTCCTTGATGCCTCTGAACTGTACAGTGCAAAATAGTTAAGATGATAAATTTTATGTTGTGTATGTTTTACCATAACTAAGAATAATAGTGAAAAAATTTAAAACATGAAGAAGAAGAAAGCATTTAAAATTGTAAATGAATTCTAAAAGTCAAGTGAAGGCCAGCAGTCTGGTTGACAATAAATGGGAGCACAGACACAAGGAGAGTATGCACTCCTCACAGGTTCTTTCCCATAGGCCTCTGCCTCATGTTTCCTAGAAAGCTCAGGGGCAGGGAAGTTGACCAGAGATAGATAGCCTTGGTTCCTCAGGTATGCAGGTAGTGGGAGGCTTCTTCTGGGAACAGGAACAAAATCTCACCTACAACCCTAGATTCTTCTCTCATATACAAAAGGCTTATGCTGCTGGGGGTGGGACAGAAACCCCACTGGGCCGAGTATCCTGTAGTGATACCAGGTGGAGATCTGCAGATCTGTAGAGCAGATTTTGGTTGGCACATGAGGAAGACAGGGCAGAAATCTTGAGGAAAAGTCAACACAAGGCCCAGACTAAGGCCTAAGACTGAGGGGATAGACCCAGAGAATGCAAACATCGATAGCCACTGCATTCATAATTGCCAAATATTGGAAGTAACCCAAATGTCCTTCAGTTGGGCAGTGGGTAAACAGACTGTGGTAGTATTCCACAGAACAGAATTCTACTTGAAAATAAAAAGAAATGAAAGGAAAGTTGCTTGACCTCACCACTGTGCCAGTAATTACTGAGGGTAACCATTAGAGCAGGAGCCATGAATGTTTCATGAAAAACATGGCACTTTAGAAAATGCAGACGTTCGGAAGTAGATCAAGAGAATTACAGAGAAAGCAGGAGTTGCCTGGAGGGGTTGAGTGTAAGGATAGGAGAGACCTGAAGGTTCTGATTTTCTCAGTAAGAAAAAATCCTACATAGTATCTGCATATTCTTTTTCATTAAAATGCATAAAATACTACTGATTTATAAACCATTCTATTCTTGAAACTCAAAGACCTCTATAAATACATATACAGCCTGTTTCTTAAACTTATATCAAGGGGTGCCTGGGTGGCTCAGTTGGTTAAGCGACTGCCTTCGGCTCAGGTCATGATCCCAGAGACCCCGGGATCAAGTCCCACATCGGGCTCCCTGCTTGGCGGGAAGCCTGCTTCTCCCTCTCTCACTCCCCCTGCTTGTGTTCCCTCTCTGGCTGTGTTACTCTCTGTCAAATAAATAAAATCTAAAAAACAAACAAACAAACAAAAAACAAAAAAAAACCCACATCAAGTTGATCAAAGATTCTTCCTAAAGGATCTTTAGAATTCATGTAATGTTCCTTCAGAAATGGAGGTGTTTTTTTTGTTTGTTTTTGTTTTGTTTTTTTGTTTTTTTGTTTAGAAATGGAGGTTTTTAACCTGTAATTTGCAAACAGGGATACAACTCAGTATACTAGATACAGAAAATGACATCTTTATCGTTACTAACATCCGACTGAAATTTAGCATTGTCCTTAATTAAGAGTACAGGTCATAAACCACAGAAGCTTTGGCAGTACCTGTGACTTTATTACCAGTGGAAATCACAGATAATATCACATCACGTTATAGTTGTTTGCAGATTTTTTTTTAAAAATAAGTAAACTCCATGCCCAGTGTGAAATCAGCCATTGGAGCCCAGTGTGGGGCTTGAACTCAGGACACTGAGATCAAGACCTGAGCTGAGATCAAGAGTTGGACACTTAACCGACTGAGCCATTCAGGTGCCCCTGCAGATATTTTTTTAAAGATCATTTATATTCATCCCTACTTTGAAAGTGTGGTTATTATTGCACCTACTAGATCTTTGTTTAAAGTATTAGTAAAGAAACAAGTTTAGCATGTCACAAATTCGTGCTTTTAAAATTTGACAGTTGTATTTCATTGTATTTTGTTTCCTTTATAGTCCTGTGTATCACATTCTTCAGAGAGATCATAAGATTTAACAGACTTGCAGAAGGATTCATAGCACTTAAAAAGGTTAAGAACCTAAACTGTTTCTTGGAATCTCAGTAGTAAGTTCCATTCAGGGTGTGGTCTAGAAAGCCAGAGCTGTTGAGTGAGTTCTAATTTACCAGACCTTTGCTTGATCGGCTAAATGCCAGCTGTGCCATTCTGTGGGAAGCATTGGTTCTAGTAAGTTTCATGCCAATTTGTAAATGTAAAGAGTACATTTTTGAAACTGCAGATTCTCTATGTAGATTCTCTAAATACCCCAGGGTAGCTTATTTCATTTTGACAACCCTGACAGGAAGTTTTGCCTCTTCTGGGGCAAAATCTGCTTTTGTTTAACTTCTGTCATTGACTTAGGTCTGGTCTATATAACCTCACAGTTAACTAGGAATTTCCTGAAGTCACTAAAATAATTTTACTGTGATCTTCCTGATGTATCTCAGGAATTCAGATCATAGTGAAATATGCCAAATCAAATATATTTTGACAAAACTATACTTACAGGGAAACATTAGGCTTAGATTTCATAGAACATTTTTCTTCTCTTTTCCTTTTTTTTATGGAACGTTTTTCTAACAAATATTTGGGATCCTAGTATGTGCCAGGCACTCAGCTTGACACTGGAATATAATAAGGGGCAAAGTAGACATGCTTGCTGTCCTCATGAGTGTTGGAGGGAAAGGCATTAGTTACATGCTGGGAAGGGGAAGGTGCTCTGTAGACCAAGCAGGTGAGATGGGAGGAAGATTGAGCAAAAGAGGGACCCAAGCTTGAGATAGGAGGGGGCTCCCTAGATTGAGAGCTGTATGGGGCTGGAGTTGGGGGAAGGAGTAGAGAGATGTTCCTAGCAGAGGAAATATCTTGTCACATATGGGGAAATAAAAGTCTGTGGCTGGAAGAAGGGTTGGGGGGGGGGCACCAAGTGAAGGTGGAAAGATAGCCAGGGTCAGACAATGCAGGCTCTTCCTGGCCAGGTTGAGGATTTCTGTTTTTGAAGTAGGGAGTGACATGATCAACTAGCCTTTATTGATACAGAGTAACTGTATTTCTTTTCCAAGAGAACAGATAGCATTAAACAAGAGCAGGATGCCTAGAATTAAAAAAAAAAAAATCTATTTAAATAGTGGACATGGCACCTGTACTGTAACACATATACATTATCAGAATTATTCCATCAACTCTGCTAGCAAGCTTTTGGTTTTAGTTCCAGGATTAAATACTTTTTTTTTTGAGGTTCTGAACTGGGGGAATTCTAAACCACTGGCTTTTGTCATGTGTCTTTGAAGACTTCTTCATAAAGTTTCCATTATAAAAGCTATTACATTGTTGCCAATCTTTTTAGAAAAAGGGCTATTAAAATTATTTAGATATCCACTTGTAATTTTAGTTGTGATTGTTTGCCTGTTTATTTGGACCTCGTTATAAAAGGCTGAAGGTACTATAACTGTAATCGAATTGGCTTGCAAGAAAGCTCTTTGCAGGAGGGCGCCTGGGTGGCTCAGTCATTAGGCGGCTGCTTTCGGCTCAGGTCATGATTCCGGAGTTTGAGGATTGGCTCAGGTCATGATCCTGGAATCCCAGGATTGAGCCCTGCATTGGGCTCCCTGCTCTGCAGGAAGCCTGCTTATCCCTCTCCCGCTCTCACTCCTCTGCTTGTGTTCTCTCTCTGGCTGTGTTTCTCTCTGTCAAATAAATAAATAAAATCTTAAAAAAAAAAGAAAGAAAGAAAGCCCTTTGCAGGGGTGATAATCCCTAGTACATTTAAATTTATAGAGAAGTTTTGAATTTCCCATTTGATTAACAAACTGGGCCATTGTAGTATTGAACACTGATGTCTATATGATCCTCTTAGCCACTAATTTGAATTAAAAATTCTTGCAGTATTTATATCATTTGAGTAAGAATATAAAATAAAATTTTCATTTCATGTGTGTACTTTTCAAAATGGTAAATTTTGTCCTTAAAGTAATTGACCAGCTCTGTCTCATTATAGTATTAGTTACCAATGGGAATGAATTAACTACCAGCTCATTGTATTATTCTGAGGCATTGGATATGAACAAGAGGAACGTCCTTCCCTTTCAAGGTGTCAACCCAGGGTCCATGTGCCTACATTTGTGCAATTTCTGAACTGTTTCACAGGAAGCTAAGGCAGTGTGTCCTGAAACAGTTGGCATCCACCTGTACTTAAGTGTCTTATTATTAATACCTAGGTTATTTTTACCTAGTATATGGAAGACATAAGGGAATACTTAGTGATTCTAGATCATAAAGGACATCGAGAGGTCCTTGAGACAAGGATATTCAGTAAAGGTGGTTAGAAAAGTTGCAGAGAATTTTTTTTCTGTGTATTTGGCATCTTTACACTTGATAACAATAAGAGCCTCAGAGCCTAACCATAACATCAAAGGGCTTTGTTTCCTTTTTCAGGTGGTATTTGTTTGCTTTTGAGAATGTGTCTTTTGTCTGAGCGACATTTCTTTGTGGACTGCCCCTACCGCTAGAATCAACTTTTTCAGTTCCATGGTTGATGTGGGACTGGCCTGTCTGCTTTGCTCTTTTCCCCTTGGGGTGAGCATGTGACCCAGTCAGCCAGAGTATCCCCAGCTTTAGCCAGCATGGTTTGTTCAGGAATAGGTATATGATGTCAGCCAGCAAGATGGAGGGAGTTACTCCCCGGGATTTTGGCAGAACACCAAAATGATGCTGTCTTGCTGATGGAGGTCACAGAGCTGTTAGAATATGTATCTACAGCTGCTGATGGATTTTTGTCACCAAATGGAGAAAGTCTGCCTGATAATGAAGCTACTCCAAGGAAAATAGAAACAAAAGATGAAAAGGCACATTTCAGCCCATTGGTCCCACTACCCTAAATAGCTGCTTCTGAATATTTCAGTTGCATGAACCCATTATTTTCTACTCTTGCTTAAACTGTTTTGAGTTAGATTTTTGTTACTTTCGACTCAAAGAATAAAAACATAGGCTGCCAATACACTGCCCCGACATTCAGGTGGCAACAGGAAGGGAGAGGTCCAAAGATGTCATCTGGTCTGCATTTGAAAGATTTGAATATCTCTGTTTCCCTGAGCCAGAAACAAGTTTGCAAGAGAAACCAAAGTACGTGCTAACTTTTCACTCCTGTTGCCATTTCCTTTAAATAGCACTGCATCTTTTAAGCTACATTCTATAGTAGTAGCATCTGACTTGTTCTCATGTACAGGAGACTTGCTGTTGCTGCATATTATATAAACAAACATAAACAAATGGTAGCAGGCTGATTCCTCCTTACAGCTTTGCCATCTGAAATCCATGGATCCATTTATTTGTTATACATTCACTTTTAGCATGAGGCATTCTAGGGTCTTTCACATGAGTAACAAGATTAGAGGGACAAGCAGTAAAAATAATAAAAGACAAATTATCCTCTATTTCTAGTAATTCAGCAATGAAAGGCATTTATGTTCTCATGTGGACGTTAAATAGCTAGGAAATATGAGTCAGTCATTTTGGATGCTGAATTCTGCCACAGCTTCTTTTCGTTTGCTATCCTAGGTATCAGTTTCTTACAGACATTTCCTTTTAAAGACAGGGAAGAAAAGATACACAGTGTGGTAATGGAAATGAGTATGTCCAGTGTCCTGTGAACCTAAAGTGGAAAGCAGAGGAACTGTAATGCCATTTCTGGTATGAGTTTTTGTCGGTGGCTTATTTTGTCATAATTCTTTATGAAGAGAAAGACACGAAACATCTATAAATTAGGATGGTTTGTAGTTAGAAGAAAAGCTAGGGGAATCAGAGGCATTATTTAGACTCACTTTATCTATCAGTGCTTGTCTGATGGATAATAATTTCTGCTAAGAAGGGTTACAAGATAAGCCCTTTAGCTAAAAATAGAACTGGTTACTAAGCTATAAGAAGAGGTGCTCTGCATATTGTAATTCAGTGACTAGAAAACATTGTCTTCCAGGGTATGGCTGAATGGTTTCCGGGTACATTGTGAAGAATTTTGGTTAGTTCACTTCCATTTAGGAGGGGGAATACAATAAACAACGATTTTCTACATTGTATCATAGAATATACTGAGGTGTTTATGATCCCTTGTGCTCGTATGATAGAAAAGGAGGTTTCTCCCTCCCAGGTAATAGAATGGTGAAAACATCACATTTTCAAAAGAAAAATGCTGCACAGAGGAGGTAGCATGAGAAAAATGAAACTCTGCTGTGCTGTGTTTAATGAACTGATGGCTTAATAAACTATTGCCTTGGAGACAAAATAAAAACAAAACCAAAAACAAAACCAGTTCTCACCTCTGTCTCTGTAGGAGATTATTAGTAAACAGAGATTAGCATTCATGTTTAAATTTGGGGTTTGCTTCCAAGTGTTTGGCTTGTTACCAGTTATTGTTTCTATAAACGCGTATAAAAGAATGGAGCAGTCTTGAGCTGTTCCAGCTAGATAGGACATTTCTAATCTCACACAGTTAAGTGGCTGGAAAACATCCATTTGTGCAGTAGAGCTTCCCATTCACTTGGATCTCAGTCTGCTTATCTTTCTACCAAAAGGACTGAGGTATGAAGCATGTCTGGTTGCCATGACCATGCCCACGAAGAATGCAAAGTTTGATTGCTGGGACCTGTAGCCTCAGCCAAGGGACAGTTGGACATGCAAACAGATGGGGTTCCTGGGCAATGAGAATTCAGAAGTGGCAGGCAAAGTATATTGGAAGATGTGGGAGCTTCCTTAATTTTTGTGAAAATCAGAAAAGAGCAAGCTTGGTCTACAGGAGTCCAAGTGGTAATTCTGAATTTTTGAGCCTTGCACTTGATATGGTTGGTGACAGAAAGTACATACCCTGGTGCAAGGAAAGGACTGTTCCAGTGCAGGACAGCGTGAGCCACAGAGGAGCAACATCTGGGTGACAAAAACACAGGGAAGGTCCAGAGCTTTCCTGTAGCCTGACATGGAAGTGTCTGATTCCAGTGATATAGGAACACCCCCCCCACCTCCAAACATATATTTTTGTATAATATATTTCAGCTAACTGTATACTAAATTGATTGTAGTTTTTATTCTGTATTAATTTCAGGGATTCCCAACTAATTTTACTTATTTTTTTTTTTTTACTATTTTTCCCTTTTATCCCCATGACTTACTCATTCCATAACTGAAGCCAACTCATTTATTCATTCATGTTTTTCATTCATTACATTAACTGAGTGCTAACCATTTGCCAAACATTGAAAAAAAAAAAAAAAACAAGTGGTGAATAAATCTAAAGAAATCCCTGCTTTCATAGACTTTACATTCTAGTCTATGGAGACAATCAGCAAGTTAAGCATATGTGTAAAGGCTTTAAAGAAAAGTTATTCCAATAATGTGAATAATGTGACAGAGCTTATAAGCCTGGAGGTGAGGAAAAATATTAGTGTGTAGATAAAGAAGAGAAGGGAATTGAGGATCGGCTTGAGGATAGAGTGATATTTAGAGAATGAAAAGGGATGGAGGCAAAGCATGGGGCCTGAGAAGCCACAGCCAGTGAGGAAGCAGGACAGCCAAGAAAGCAGTCCTTAGAGAATGTTTAAGTCATTTGTTAAACCCATGAGTGACTTTGATGATTTTGGAAGTTTTATTCTGGCTGCCAGGGAGGCCAGATTATCGCAGGTCAGGGACAGAAGCAGGGTGGCGGAACCGCGTAGAGAACAGGTGGGTGAAGAAGGAGTTGTCCACACTAGGACCGGTAGTGGTAGAGGGGATCAGAGAGTCTGCACTTGGGAGATGGGTAAGATGTGGGAGAAGGGAGCCCATACAAAATGGTAGTGCACATAGCCCTTACTGTGAGGGGAAGAGAACAGTCGTACCTGGGTGATTTTCATTTAGATCAGTGCTACTCAGAGTACTGGTCCTTAGCCTTTGCCACTGATCTGTGACAACATAAGGAGCTTGTGCCAAAATGCAAATTGGCTGACTTTTCTTTTTATAGTAAGATTTTCTCAATAAAGATGCAGTACATTGATTTACATTCTAGGACAAGTTCCTCACTTTGCTGCAGACCAGAAAGAGTTTCCAGAGCATACTTATTTGTGGCCCTCACTTTGAAGAGAATTCCTTTATTTTATTTTTAAAAGTTTATTTATTTGAGAGAGAGAGTGTGAGAGAGTACGAGAGAGCACGAGAGAGTATGAGTGGGTGTGTGTGGGGGGGGCAGGGGCAGAGGGAGAAGCAGGCTGAAGGAGAAGTGAACTGAGACCCTGGAACCTTGAGATCATGACCAGAGCCAAAGGCAAACGCTTAACTGACTGAGCCCCCCAGGTGCCCCAGGAACATTGATTTAGATGAAGTCATCATTGAAAGCCTTACTTTTACGAAGCTCTTTGGCTTTTTTAGGTATGGCATATTCTTGAATAGTTGCTGACTTTGTAGTTGTAGAGGTGTGTTATGGTTGCCAAATTAATGGAACTGCACACTGACATGTTGTGAAATACCTGTGGAACAATACCTTAAAGTTAGGATTTCTAGATTTTCAAATACTTTGTTGATTTTGTTTTTACGATTAGTAGGCACGTGTAAAAGAAAAAAAAATTTAAGTAACAAACTCATGTTTATGAAAGAGGATCACAGGGCAACTCAAGATAAACTTTACTTGTTTTTTAAAATGTAACTTATGCACCATCATTTAGAAAGCCTTCTACATCCCCTAACCATTCTGATCTAAGTGTTTCTCTTATGTGTATTTCTCACACTCTGTGTTTTACCTTTATCGTAGCACTATTTTAGATCAAGGATGGTTGCCTTGCTTTTCCCTGCCTCCCCCCAGTCTGTAATCAAGTAGAAGGAAGACTGTTTATTATAACTCTAGTATCCAGTAGAATGTTTGGAAATTATAGATATCTAGTTAAACTTTATAAAAGCTGAGTAGTGTGGCCATTGTTTTCAAAGAACAAAGTATAACTATATACTGCTGGGCATAATGGTTAGCATTCAAGTTTAGGGTGACTACTATAGCAAAGATTTCTTTAGGTTAGGCAAAATCTGAGGTAAATGACCTCAGTTGTATCATCAAATATTAAATAAGAGTTTTAAATATTTAAATGAATATTACACATTGGACTTCTCAGTCATATCTTTTAAAAGAGAGCAACTGACATGAGTGATAGTTCAGAAATAAAGGACACTAGTGCATATATATATTATAATAATCTTACTGTAGAGTGAATGACTCATTATACCACAGATAATGTTTCTGTAGGATCTGAGCTGGTGGGATCTAGCAGTTTCTTGTTCCTTCTTTAGCATCTGCTGGAGTTCAGTTGTGGTATTTGGCAAAAACCTCTTGAAAATCTTAGGGTCTGATTAGTTTACAAGAAGACCAGTTACCATCCAGTGATTCCAGGTTTCTTAACCACATAGAATATTTGAAGCTGAACTATTTTTCAATCAACAGATTATTTTGAAAATCTACTGTGTGAGAAAGTACCAGATATCATGAAAGTACTAGGAGCTGTTGGGGAAAAGAATGACTAATCAGAGATGAGTTTTGTCTTTAAGGAGAAGAAAATGAAATATCACCAGTCTCTTTGTCACATTGTAGGATAAGACACTGAACCCTTTTCCCTAGAGAGTGAGCCATGCCTTCTTGGTAGAAATCTCAGAACCTTCAGTCTTCTAGCTTGACCCTGTCTGCTGCTCCCAGTGATTGCTCCCTGAGGTGACTGTTTCCATCAATTCTCAAAATTGTTATTCCCTTAGGTGTATCACTCATCAGAGAGGATCACAGACATGTAACAATTTTCATAGCCACTGTCATTTACAGTTTGCTGCTTGTTGATCCAGTCTGCTGTTCTTTTAGGAACTTATGGGTTCATCATCAATTTGCATTGTACCAACCCCTTTCCTTGTTTTGTTTTGCCTTGAGACAATCCGAGGTTTTATCAACTCTTACTTGGCTATGAGTGTGCTCATATCTAAAGGTATCCTTCCTGTTTCTGTTCTTAAAAACAGGTGTGAAAAGGCTTCAGTGATTGCCCCAAGCTCTTTTTTTTTTTTTTTTTAAGATTTTATTTATTTGACAGAGAGAAACACAGTGAGAGAGGGAACACTAGCAAGGGGAGTGAGAGAGGGGGAAGCAGGCTTCCTGCAGAGCAGGGAGCCCGATGTGGGGCTCGATCCCGGGTCTCCGGGATCATGACCTGAGCCGAAGGCAGTCGCTTAACCAACTGAGCCACCCAGGCGCCCTCCCCCCAAGCTCTTTTATATAATGACGATGTTGGTGATGATAATAATAATCATGCTATCAGTGATATTTATTGAGGACTAAAAATAGGTGAGTCCCTGCCCTTTGTGGTTTGCAGATGTTTTCTCATTTATTTCTTACAAAAACTCTGAAAAGAAGGTACCATTATTATGTCCATTTTACAGATGAGTAACCAAGGCAAAGAGAAATTAAGTAACTTGACAAATACCCTCTTTAGTTCCTACCATCGAAGAGGGAGGCACTTATTAAATGCCTCTGTTCTTCCATTAGCTTTCTGTGATTGACTAAACTCTAGTGATGGACCTGCATTATATTGACGAGTTGTGGTGAGACCAGTATACATATCGTGGACTAAATATGATCTCTGGTTGTCATTCTTTCTTTGGACAAGCAGTGAATACTTGTCTTTGCAGTCCCTGAAATTGGGCCAGAAGCCAGGGAAGATTTAAGAGGGGAAAGATAATGTTGGGACAAGAATAATCTCAGATTTTGGCATCTAATTTCTGGACCATGCTGGTACAAGTGTCCCTAAGTTTTGGCTTATAATTTCTGCATTTATTTTGACCCAACCTGGTAGTAGATACTATGTTATCCCTGGTTTGCTCTGAAAAATTACTCTTCATGTACTAGAGAATTCCAAGCATACCCTAAAGCTGTTATGATCGCTCCAGTCAATGCCATCACCACTAATAGTTAGAGGCATTTATGCCTGAAACTGCTGCCTATTTCACAGGCATTATCTCATTTAATGCCCATGCTAACCTTACTATATTATCATTGTCTGTGTGGCTGGTGATTACATTACTCATTCTTGTACTACCAACATAAAATGACTTGAGCCCCATGATTGGGAATATCTTAGACAAATAGACTCTAAGATTCTATTTTATTTTTGTCTTGGATTAAATGTATTCTTTTTGTCTGTGATTAGATAATTTTTAAGGGGAGGCATGCTACCACTTATTAAATATCTACAGTGTACTGGGCACTGTGCTGTTTGCATGTAAGTTCTTATTTTTACTAATCTTAGGATTCAGTGTAAATATTCATCAAGAGTGTTTTATCATGCTAAGTCTATCTTTACCTAAGAACACCTTGGGAAAAGAGTAGGGGAAAATCTACAAGATGAAGGGAATAAACAAAACTGGTGAGGGTGCTTAGTGAATACAGAGCAGATGTTTAACATGAAGAACAGATTTTTGATGGCAAGCTTTTGCCCTGGCAGATCCATAAAATTTATCACTGTGGGAGGTAGTGATCCAGCAAAAGATCAATCATAAATCACAAAAAAATATTGCAAAAATTTTTTGGTAGATAGGTAACAAAATCTTTTTCTTATTTGCTTTTCAGCCTGTCCAATTTGCTCTTGCTCGTTGATGCATATCAAGTAGGGATTAGAGGAAAATAAGTCTTTATAATTGGAATCAGTCATGAGGAGTACAGTTTCTGTCTCTATAATACCTATGTTTTATGGAGTATTTTCTGTAGATGAGTAGAGTAGAGTGGAATAGAAAATGATGCAGAGGTGGATAATCAGAATCAAAACTATCCAAGCACATAGCTTATTTAATATGGGTAGCAAATGGTATTTATGTTTATTATTTTATAGAAAGGAGGCCCTTCTGAGCAAGAAAACAGAACAAAAACAGTTTTGTTTATTGTTAGACAAATAAGAACCTTACCAATCTGTCCACACTGACACTCCTCTCCTTCTCCTCTAGTGACCTGAAACCCCTCGAAAACAAAACACAAGAAAGACATGTTTATACATAGATTTGTGTGTGCGTTTTCTGTATGCATGTGTTTATATATGATATACTGCTCATGTAATCTCACATGCATACACACATGTAATGACGGGATAAACTAAGTATTGTGTGTTAGCAATCAGCTTCTAAATCTTAGTGGTTTAGACCACTGAAGTTGATTTTGCACTCATTCTATATGCTCACTGCAAGTCAGCTGTAGCTTCCCATCATTTTACTCTGGACCCAGGCTGACAGTGTAACCTGAATCTTGAATATTGTGTAGCTCAGTGCAGAGAGAAAAAAAATGAACATTACAGGCTTTATAATTGATCCAAGAACTTCTGCCCATGTGTCTGTTCTTTCCACATGTTGTTGGTCAAAGCAAGTCATGTTGAAGCCTAATGTCAGCATGAAATGAGTATATATGCAGTGATATTTTTGAATAGTAATGCAAGCTACTGTAGCCTAGTAGCTCCTTATAGTGATATACAATACCAGTGCTGTCTTTTGTGGGGAGAGTATCGGTGTTCAGTGAATGCATTAGAGTTTTCAGAAGAACCATAAGAACTGGTCCATCTATTTCTAGGTGCTTTTTCCAGGTGGTTGAGAAGACAGTGGTAGATAAGAATAGGCCATTGCTTATGGCTTTAACCTCATTTATTCTCATGTTCTCCCTCACCTCCTCATCTCTCACATTCACATTCATTCTATTAATGATATTGGGTCACTGTCTCTATATTATAAAGTTCACTCCCTATAGTTTTCAATCAAATATCTGTTGATAATCTCCTCTATGCCAGGCACATTACCATGTGCTTGAAGACACTCTGATCTCATTCAGAAACACTTCTTAGTGATTTAAAGCCTAGAGGAAACTTTTTTTTCCTTTAAAAAAAAGTATTGATTAAGCCCTATAGTGGATGAATGAATCATTGAAACTAGATCACAGTTTTGTAGAAGAGACAGACATGTTGGAGGAGAGTTTACAGAGTCCTTTGGCCCATGAAGAGAATGGCAGGTTCTTGAGGAAGGAATAGTTCTTCCTGTCCTGAGAAGGATGAACAGAATTTTATTAAAAATCAAGGAAGAAGTGAGGTAAAAGCCTTGGGGTATAGAATTTCGGGAGAGCATATTTAGAGATAAGACTAGATGTATAGACTAAAAGAAATTATGAAGTTAGTTGATAGAATTCATCAGCTCTATATAGAAGGATTGGCCTTTCTGAGCCCTTGAGTACTATCCCAACTCCTGACAATAGAGCCTGATCTCTTCTTTTAAATTCACACTTTCAGCTGAGCAATGTCCCAGACTGAGCCCAGTGGTTTCCTTTTACCCATTACCTTTAATTTGGGCCTCTGATTTTCCCTTTTCCATGTCTAAGATTTATATTTAAGTCTCTTTGTTTTATGGCTTATTTCATTTGGATAAAGTTGGCTAGTTGCAGTTGTAGTGAATGACCTAAAAGATTTCTTTTCCTCTAAATTAATTTCATATGTGTATTTCCATATTTCTGTTGAACATATACAGTTTTCCCTGTTATACACAGATACCTCTATTAATATGTTTAGAAGAATGAATTAAAGAGTCATTTTCAGCATAAAATGCACTGTGAATCATTGTTTTTATGATGTTCTACAAATATTCTACCCAAGGCATGCAGTGACTCATCTGTGGCATAAGGACTATGCTGTACAGACATTTCAGAGACAGATCGAAATGTAACCTGCAATAAAGGTTTTCATTGCTTCAGTTACCCTTTCATGAAAGCCCGTGGTACAGATATTGAAAAAGAACTTCTGCATTACCTTTTTGAAGAGGTTAAATTGACTCATGGTTGGGAACACTATGTATCAATGCTTTGTGTTCTATTAGGGAAAAAGAATTTCTTCATACAGCTGCCTCCCGGGCTGTCTCTTCAGAAACCCTCTTGGATAATTTCTGTTGGGACAGTTACATTCTTCTTCCTCACCTTTCTTTTTCTTCTTTATATCTGGGTTAGAGAATGGATAATTTGGGTTTTAAACTCTTATGTTATAAAACCCTTATAAGATGTGACAATTTTAGGTCCAAAAATAGGAAGTGATAAAACTCAAGTCATATAAGAGCTGGGATCCTTTTTTTTTTTCTTTTTTTTATTTTATGTATTTATTTGTCAGAGAGAGATTGCACAAGCAGGGGAAGCAGCAGTTAGAGGGAGAGAGAAGCAAACTCCCCTCTGAGCAGGGAGCCCAATGCAGGACTTGATCCCAGCACCCTGGGATCATGACCTGAACCAAAGGCAGACACAAAACTAACTGAGCCACTCAGGGATCCCACAGCTGGGATTCTTGACTTTCAATATAGTGCTTGTTTCAGCATAACTGTAAAATTGGCCCAAAGTAGGAATAGTGAATGTTACCTGGAGTCAGATGGTTTGAGGAAGGGTTGCTTATTGCTGATAGGGTAGTGTTTATAAATTTTGCAATCAGTGTATGTTTAAGGTATACTTATGTATTGATTTCACTCTTAGAAGGTTGAGTCATCTAGTTTAAGGTAGGAGGTACCTTCATGTTATACGTGTAGAATATGCTATTGAACATTTATTGTAGGGGCTCCCAAGTGACAGTTGTGTGAGCATCTGATTCAGTTTCAGCTCAGGTCGTGATCCTCATAGTCATGAGATCTAGCCCTATGTCAGGCTCCACACCCAGGGTGGAGTTGCCTCGAGATTCCCTCTCCTTCTCCCTCTGCCCCTCCTGCTGATGCTATCTCTCTCCCACTCTTTCTCTATAAAATAAATAAGTAAATCTTTAAAAAACTAAAAAAAAGACATTTATTGTATCTACTTATTTTTTATATTTCAGTGGGTTGATTTCAGTGCTCATTCAATAGGAAAATAAAAATGTGGTCAGGCTTTGAAATTTATAATGAATGGGAGCATAGTCAAGTTTTAAACTTGAGGTTTAGATTTATTTGACTGTTGTAATGCAATTCTTTAGGGGAACAGAGGGTTTTTGCCTTGAACAAATAGAAGTCCAGATTCCTCCCATAATGCTCATTACTGAACTTCATCAAATGAAGACACCACTGATTATAAATAGGATTCCAGTTCCAGGGATTCATCAGAGTAGAACAAACCCATCTTAGAATTAAAGGAATACAGAATCTATATGCTTTGGTATAAGTTAAGCAATAACCTCTTTGAACTTTAATTTCCTTATCCATTAAAAAGGTAAATGAATAATAGTAACTTCCTCAGAAATGCTTAAAGACTTGCAGAGATATTCTAAGAGTTATATGAGAATATACAAAAAAGTAGACCCTTATTTTAAGGACTCAGTAAATGCCTCATTTAATGTAATTTGTTTACATTTCAAGTCAAAATACTTCCTCTGAGGAATCAGAAATAAGAATGTAGGGCACCTGGGTGGCTCAGTGGGTTAAGCCTCTTCCTTTGGCTCAGGTCATGATCTCAGGGTCCTGGGATCAAGGCCCGCATCAGACTCTCTGCTCGGCAGGAGCCTGCTTTCTCCTTTCTCTCTCTGCCTGTCTCTCTGCCTATTTGTGATCTCTCTCTCTGTCAAATAAATAAATAAAATCTTAAAAAAAAAAGAAATAAGAATGTAATTTTCGCCACATTTTCCTTCAAAGAGGGAACAAGAGCTTGTATTACATGGAAGAATTAAAAACAAAAGTGATGAAAATAAATTTTGTTAAATTATTGATAATAGGGATAAGAAATAACCAAACAAGGACCTACTTATATATGGCAAGATGGAGGTCATATGAAAGTATTGACATCATAACTTTGTAAAGAGTTCGTGGCTACCTGCAACTTTTGTCAATTATTTTTTAAAAGATTTTATTTATTTATTTGACAGAGAGAGAGATCACAAATAGGCAGAGAGACAGGCAGAGAGAGAGAGAGAGAGAGAGAGAGAGGAGAAAGCAGGCTCCCTGCCTAGCAGAGAGTCTGATTCGGGCCTCGACCCCAGGAACTTGAGATCATGACCTGAGCCGAAGGCAGAGGCTTTAACCCACTGAGCCACCCAGGCACCCAACTTTTGTCAATTTTTACTGTCAGTTTTCTTTGCCCCAAATTCTGGAATCATTCTTTGATCAGAAGAACTTCCTACTGTATTTGAATTCAGCAATTTGCTTTCCCATAATAATAAGTTCAATATATTTCATAGTAAAGGATGGGCCTATACTTAAAAAAAAAAAAAAGAAAAGAAAAGAAAAAGCATTGAGAATCATTTAGGAACTATGACCTAAGTATGGCAGTAAACTTGTGTGGGAGAAAAAAAGCTATGGATTGAGTATTTTGAGAGAAGAAAGAAAAAAGAATGCACACCTGTCTTTTTAAAAAGATGGAAGAGATGGGGCGCCTGGGTGGCTCAGTTGGTTAAGCCACTGCCTTTGGCTCAGGTCATGATCCTGGAGACCCGGGATCGAGTCCCACATCGGGCTCCCTGCTCGGCGGGAGGCCTGCTTCTCCCTCTCTCACCCCCCCTGCTTGTGTTCCCTCTCTGGCTGTGCTTCTCTCTGTCAAATAAATAAAATCTTAAAAAAAAAAAAAAAAAAAAAAGATGGAAGAGCATTCCATGCTCATGGATTGGAAGAATAAACATTGTTAAAATGTCTAGACTGCCCAGAGCAATCTATACTTTCAATGCCATTCCAATAAAAATTCCACCAACATTCTTCAAAGCGTTGGAACAAACAGTCCTAAAATTTATAGGGAACCAAAAAAGACCCCGAATCGCTAAGGAATTGCTGAAGAAGAAAAACAAAGCTGGGGCATCTCATTACCTGACTTCAGGCTTTATTACAAAGCCGTGATTACCAAGACAGCATGGTACTGGCACAAAAACAGAGAAACAGACCAATGGAACAGAGTAGAGAGTCCAGATATGGACCCACAAATCTATGGTCAAATCATCTTTGACAAAGCAGGAAAAAATATCCAGTGGAAAAAAGGCAGTCTCTTCAATAAATGGTGCTGGGAAAATTGGACTGCTATGTATAGAAGAATGAAACTAAACCATTCTCTGACACCACACACAAAGGCAAACTCGAAATGGATGAAAGACCTCAACGTGAGGCAGGAATCCATCAAAATCCTGGAAAAGAACATAGGCAGTAACCTCTTTGACATTGGCCACCACAGCTTCTTTCAAGACACGTCTCCTAAGGCAAAGGAGACAAAAGCGAAAATGAACTTTTGGGACTTCATCAAAATAAAAAGCTTCTGTACATCAAAGGAAACAGCCAACAAAACAAGAGGCAACCCACGGAATGGGAGAGGATATTTGCAAATGACAAATATGACAAAGGGCTGGTATCCAAGATCTATAAAGAACTACTCAAACTCAACATCCAAAAAGAAGATGAACACATCAAAAAATGGGCAAGAGACATGAAGAGGCACTTCTCCATAGAAGATGTACAAATGGCTAACAGGCACATGAAAAAATGTTCAGCGTCACTAGCTATCAGGGAAATTCAAATCAAAACCACACTGAGATACCACCTTACACCAGTCAGAATGACCAAAATTAACAAGTTAGGAAACAACAAGTGTTGGAGAGGCTGCAGAGAAAGGGGAACACTCCTACACTGTTGGTGGGAATGCAAGTTGGTGTAGCCACTTTGGAAAACAATGTGAAGATTCCTTAAAAAATTAAAAATAGAACTACCCTATGACCCTGCAATTGCACTACTGGGCATTTACCCCAAAGATACAGATGTAGTGAAAAGAAGAGCCATATGTACCCCAATGTCCATTGCAGCAATGGCCACAATTGCCAAACTGTGGAAAGAGCCAAGGTGCCCTTCAACAGACGAATAGATAAAGAAGATGTGGTACATATATACAATGGAATACTACGTCTCCATCAGAAAGGATGAATATCCAACACTTGTAGCAACATGGACTGGATTGGAAGAGATTATACTGAGTGAAATAAACCAAGTAGAGAAAGTCAAGTGTTACATGGTTTCACTTACTTGTGGTACATAAGGGGTAATATAGAAGACAGTAGGAGAAGGAAAGGAAATGGGAAGTAGGGTAATTCAGGGAGAGAAATGAAACATGGGAGACTTTGGACACAGAAACAAACTGAGGGACTTGGAGGGAGAGGGTGGGGGGATGGAAGAGCCTGGTGGTGGGTACTGAGGGCACCTATTGCGTGGAGCACTGGGTGTGGGGCATGGGCAATGAATCTTGGAACACTGAAAACATAAAATAAATTAAAAGTAAAAAAAAAATTAAAAAAATAAAAATAAAAAAATTTAAAAAATTGCATAAATTAAAAGGAAAGTCCTGAATAAGTTTTTAAAATTTTCTATATTTATTTGGCTGAATTTGTCTTTTTTTTTAAAGTATACACTTTATTGGATGCTTACTCTGCCATAAACATGGAAATTTGTGTATATTACTTCATTTAGTCATTCAAGTCCACCTGCCAAATAGATTAAAAAGCAAGATTTGCGGTCACTGTTGGTATTTTTAGGATTTATGTTTCACATGTTCAAAAATATAAATATCTGTTGAATGGAATAATTTCCATATTTTGGGATAAAATATTTATAATACATAAACTTGTTTTAATTAAAATTTTAACAAAATGTTTAAAATTGGTGTGATTTCCCATCCAATATGTGTCTAAATGTCCTTGAATGTGTGGCTCACCTTCCAAAATTCTCATATCTCTTAGTGGCTTAACACTAGTATGCATTTCACTTATCTTTGTAAGGTTACTAAAATAAAATTGCATTATTTGTCTCTCTTTTTTTGTTGTGCAAATTATTGATTTATCTATAAGTGGTAAAAAAATTTCTACTTAAAAATGTCTTATGTTTCATTGAATAAAATTGTTTGGCTCCATCGGTATATATTATTTGTAATTACTTTTCAAGAAAGTAGATTCAATAAGGCTTTCTGTTAGTGATTGCAATTCTGATTAAATTTGAGTTGTTTTAAATCAAATCCTCTCTAATTTAGTTTGTTACTATGCCATAATTTAATTTCTTTCTAATCTCTAAATGATAACTGAACTGGTTTGCTAGCCCAGAATCTTGCCTTGTCGTCTACATTCCTAAATACTTCCTATATTTGTTTTTAAAGTCAAACAACTGGTTTTGTTTGAAGGTTTTTGTTTGAAGACACATATTCTTAAGTGTTATGAATTTGATTATTCCTGTCTAAATTCTAAGCTTGGAATGATGCCTAATTAGTAAAGTGTCAGAACCAACCTATTAGTCCCCCTAGATTTTGGGCTTGATTGTTGTACATTTTAATTTGAGTAAAGTCAAACAAATCCCTAGCTTTTAAAACCAAGCAGAACGAGATACTCAGTTTTTATTTTCTTTCAAAGAGTCTAAATAAGAGCTGTCTGTGAAAAATGTAATGTGGGCCACAATATAATTTTAAATTTTTAGTTGTAACATTTATTTATTTGACAGAGAGAAACACAGCCAGAGAGGAAACACAAGCAGAGGGAGTGAGAGAGGGAGAAGCAGGCTTCCCGCCAAACAGGGAGCCCGATGTGGGACTCGATCCCCCTGGGATCATGACCTGAGCCGAAGACAGTCGCTTAACCAGCTGAGCCATTCAGGTGCCCCACTTGTAACATTTAAAAAAGTAGAAAGAAACAGATGAAATCATTTTATTTATTTATTTATCTATTTATTTATTAATTTATTTATAGCGTGTGCACATGCTTGTGTGCAGGAGGGGGTTGTGCAGAGGGAGAAGGAAAGAGAAAATCTTAAGCAGACTCCCCTCCAGCTCAGAGCATGACCTTATCTCATGAGTCTGAGATTGTGACCTGAGCTGAAATCAAGATTTAGCTGCTTAACTGATTGAGCTACCCATGGCCCCCAAAATTATTTTAATGATACATTTTATTTAGCTCAGTGTGCCAAAAAATATCATTTCAATTTGTAAGGATTATAAGAAAGTAACAATGAGATATTTAGCATTTCTTATGCTGTCTTCAAAATCCTGTGTGTATTTTACACTTATAGCGTATTTCAATTAAATTAAAAATATTCAGCTCCTTCATTGCACTAGCCTCTTTCCAAGTACCTAGTAGCCACATGTGGCTAGTAGCTACTGTATGAACAACTCAGGTCTTTATTTGGGGAAACATTTCTTGGCAGGTTATACCTTTGACTCAAGGGATCTTTTAGTTTCACTGTTAATTAGGGTCAGTTGTCTGGAATGATTACAATGTAATTCAAAGTAGCTAATAATCCAGGTAATATATAGATAGAAGCCCACATGCCTAGTTTACTTTTTTGTTTTGTTTTGGACTGAGATAAAAATATAATAATCTATACCAGAATTATTCCTCTTTAGTATATGCCATTTTAAGTGATATAAAATTTTATAAAGAAAAAAATAAAACTATATTCAGAGATTTTGTGCTTTTGCCTTCCAAATGAGAATAAATTTCTAGTTAGGCTAAGATAAAACTGTTTATAGAAAAAAAATCAGGGGTGCCTAGGTGGCTCAGTTGGTTAAGCAACTGCCTTCGGCTCAGGTCATGATCCCGGAGACCTGGGATCGGGCCTCACATCGGGCTCCCTGCTCGACAGGAAGTCTGCTTCTCCCTCTCTCACTCCCCTTGCTTGTGTTCCCTCTCTTGTTGTGTTTCTCTCTGTCAAATAAATAAATAAAATCTTAAAAAAAGAAAAAAGAAGAAAAAAGAAAAAAATGATATTACAGTTGAATGTGTTACACTATTTACTTTCCCATGCAGTCACTTCATCAATTCATTGTATTTTAATCATTTTTCTTCTGTTTATTCTTTTTTCTGTTACTAAAATTTGTGTTATCATAAAAATTTTCCATAATCTCCAAAATATGTTTTATAAAAATATAACTAAAAGAGTTGATATATATTTCCAGCTTAAGATTCATCATGTGTGAAAGTACGTGCTTTCAATGTTACTTTAAAGAGTCAGATTTAGCAAATATATATATAAGTTATATATATATATATATATATTTTTTTTTTTAAGATTTTATTTATTTGACAGAGAGAAACACAGCCTGAGAGGGAACACAAGCAGGGGGAGTGAGAGAGGGAGAAGCAAGCTTCCCGCTGAGCAGGGAGTCCAATGTGGGACTCGATCCTGGGTCTCCGGGGTCATGAACTGAGCCGAAGGCAGTCGCTTAACCAACTGAGCCACCCAGGCTCCCCAGCAAATATATTTCTAAGTGTTAACAACTCTGGCTAAGGAAAATGCTCCAATTAAATAAGTTTAAATTAGTTTAGGAGATTTAAGTAATTTTTTATGAATTTGCTATTAGTTCTTTTTTCACTATAATAAAAATTCTTTTATTTATATTAACTCAAGACATAGTAGATTAAACTAATATTTAATTATTTGTTTAGCTGTGTGGATAATAATTTCCAAAATCCATTTTTGTTTTCAACCATCCTCCAGCTACTCATCCATTATTTTCTGCTGTGACTGACTCATGTTTTTTTCATCAGCCAGTGTACCCCTTGGTTTTCTCTAGGTCCAATATCTATTCTTAACAGTGTTTGTGTCTAAGATTCATTCTCTGGTTTTTATTTTTGTTCCATCAGTATTATATAACATTGTCAGTTGGACCTTCCTTATGTTTTGTTTCCACCTGTAACTGGAAGAGAGAGGTTTTTATTTGCTTTTCTAACACAAAGCTACAGTTTGCATTCTAGAGCAAAAACTAGAGGACTCTGCTAAGCTACTTAAATGCCTCAAGAGAGGCATGCAAGAGATTGTCCATTGGGCTTAGATTTTTAGGAAGCAAAGGGGGTTATTTTTTACTTTTTTAAGGCTACCTTTGTTGGGCATTATTCTCCATACCTTCAGAGCTCTTTTTTTTTTTTTTAATTAAATGCAGTGTGAATCGGATTCTCTAGATTTTGAAGAACTATTGATTCTATTATACAGTTGGTTTTTAAAATTTCCTTGTACTAGGATGTTTTTCCTTTGGTGATATCAAAGGAGTAATTTTATTGATGGCTCTTAAATTGCAACATTAGACATAAGTGTTCAGGTTTAATCTTCAAGTAAAATTCCACAGTTTTGGATTCACAAAACATTGATATATAAATCCTTAAAGTTAATAATTTTTTTCATTCTTCATAATAAATGGGGATTTAAAGCTATGGGAATTAATTATCACTTGGTCTTATTTATCATATACCTAGCCTGTAACTAATTCAAGGTATTTATTCAGAACAAGCGGGAAGGTTTATTTACAAAAATAGTTGGACATGCTTATAGTAGCTTCAGTGTAAATAGCTAAAAACTGGAAAAAACAATAGAATGGACAAATCATTATATATTTATACAATAGAATACACTTAACAATGTAGAAAAAATAAAGCTCTGATACACACATAAACATGGATGCCTCTAATGACTTTTTTTTTTTAAGGATTTTATTTATTTATTGACAGAGAGAAACACAGCTAGAGAGGGAACACAAGCAGGGCGAATGAGAGAGGGAGAAGCTGGCTTCCTGCAGAGCAGGGAGCCCCATGCGGGGCTCAGTCCTAGAATCCTGGCATCATGAGCTGAGCCAAAGGCAGATGCTTAATGACTGAGCCATTCTAATGCCCCTCTAGTGACTTTATATTAAGTGAAAGAGTAGTACATTTTGTAGTATTCCACTTTAGTGAATTCTCTGAAATAGGCAGATTTGATCTGGGTGATAGCAAATTGGAAGAGGGGTTGTCTCTGGGAATTGAAAATTGACTTTATGGTAAGGGGAAGTGAGAGCACTTTCCAGGAAAATGGAGAGGTTCTATATCTTGATTGGGGTGTTGGTTACAGTGCTATGCACATTGGCTAACACATATGCAGTGTACTTAATTTTTGCATTTCAGTCCGTGTAAATTTTATGCTGATTTTCAAATTAGAATGTAGATGTTCATGCAATTGCAATAATACTTTAAAAAAAAAATGTTAGGTATCCAAAGGGGAGAGATGTAAAAAGGAACGTGAAGATGGAGGGAGATGTAGAAGCATTCATAGGTTCATCTTACAAGCAGGACAAGGAGATACTGATTCTATATTTTAATTTGTAAAAATAATATGATTGCCAAAAATTGTGGAAAGGAAGAATAAATAGCATGATTCATCAAGACATCAGCATTTTATTTGGAATCGGGGGCCTTCAAGTAGCCTAAAAGAAGAACCGGGTAGAAGAGATTGCTTCTTGGAATAGTACTGGGGAGGAAGGTGTGGATGCCCTTTGTCATTGCTTTTCAGACAAGCTTATCCATCAGTCAAATATGTAATGGTATACAAACAGCACTTTGATGAGAATAAAATTTAAAAGACATCAAAATTTCCCCATTGCCCTTAGGATAAGACTCAAAAACCTTTATTTTTTATGGTTTGGCTTCTCCAGCTACATCATTTGTCACCCTTCTCCCCGCTCTCCCTTACATTCCTCATTGATCTATAATCTTCTGGTTTCCAGAATGTGTCTTATTCTGTTTCATTCTGGGTTTTTGCACATGCTATTCTCTCACTGTCAAGCACTCTTTCCACAACTTTTGTGGCTCAGATTTCATAGTTAGGTCTCATGTTTGCTTGCTCTAGGATTTTTTGTCCTGTTCTGTGTTCTCTCCCTTTTTCTCTATACATATCTCTCACAGGAATGTAAGATTCTCCCACAAGAATGTAAAAATGTAGTGTCAGGGACCATATGTGTGTCCTTTTGAATTTTGCATCCCCAGCAGAAAGCACAGTGGCATGGGGGTATGGTTGATGCCCAGCAATACATTTCAAATGAGGGAACAGTTTGAATTGTTAAAATAGTGGCATGAATTTAAGAAATGATTTACATGTTGACTTGTATTTTCCTGTAGTCTGTAGACCACTTTCAAGATGCTAGGTCAATGGGCAAATTGTTAGAATGAAATTTCTGAGCATATAGAGTCAAGGCAGTGATTACCAGAGTCCACTTCCAGAAAATGAGTAGTGTCTACTTAGTAATAGGTCAGTAATACAAGTCAGACCTAGAAGGATCCAAGAATTCCTTGCCAGCTTTGTGTATTAGCAGCTTCCTCCATGTTAACTACTTTTTAATTAGATGAAAATGGAAAGAAAGAAGCTATAGGTGAGTATCTACATAACAAGAAAATTTTACATAATCCTCTTTTGATTAATGCCTAAGAGAGCTGCCTTATAACACTTTAATACAACACCCTGTGCTCATCACAACAAGCACCCTCTTTTTTTTTTTTTTTAAGATTTTTTTATTTATTTACTTGAGAGAGAGAGTGAGACAGAACATGAGAAGGGAGAGGTCAGAGGGAGAAGCAGACACCCTGCGGAGCTAGGAGCCTAATGTGGGACTCGATCCTGGGACTCCAGGATCATGGCCTGAGCTGAAGGCAGTGGCTTAACCCACTGAGCCACCCAGGTGCCCCTAATCACAACAAGCACCCTCTTTAATTCCTATCTCCCCACATACCTAGATTAGGGCCAAGGTAAGTTGTTGGGTTAGAGTTATTGCCAGCATGGGGGTATGTGCCTAGTTAGCTACAGTTTAGTGACATCTCCAGATGGTTAGGTTTAGGGTTAGTGTCAGGGCTAGGGTGAGGATTAGAATTAGTGTATGTGCCTGGCATCCTATAGTTCAGAGACCTCTCCAGAGAATAAAACCCCAGACTTCTGCGGGGGTGAGAATAGACATGGCAGTAAACCACAGAGCTGAGGCAAGAAAGGGATTTAGGACTTAGAATATTCTTCAAATAATCATTCAGTTGTCCTTTTGTTTTTATCTCTACCTTCGCACCCATTTTCAGAAATATTACCAATTCTTAAATGTTTGGGATCTTCTCTGGAAGACTAGGCTGCTTCTCAGCTTTTTTTTTTTTTTTTTTTTTTTAAGATTTTATTTATTTGACAGAGAGAAACACAGCCAGAGAGGGAACACAAGCAGGGGGAGTGAGAGAGGGAGAAGCAGGCTTCCCGCCGAACAGGCAGCCCGATGTGGGACTCGATCCCGGGTCTCCAGGATCATGACCTGAGCCGAAGGCAGTGGCTTAACCAACTGAGCCACCCAGGCG
>PITA01015597.1:0-49541 GCA_004023965.1 Spilogale gracilis
CTCCGGTCCCTCTTACTTGTTTCTACCTTTTTGCCGATGGTCCTTGTCTCCCATGGTGATCCAAAAGTGCGAAATATCACATTTCAGGCTGATTTCATGGGTGTTCACGGTGGTCCTGTAGTGGTTTTTTGCTGGAATTCAGCTTTCTTCAGGGAACTCCCCGACATGCGGTCACCTGGCCTTCCGCCATCTTGAACTCCCAAAAGAAGTTTTAATAAAATATTCATTCCATCATTTATATCTGTTTTGTATTGCATACTGGAAATCAGTAGTGGAGCTTAATTAAAACTGAAAATTAATATACCGGACTCCTGGGTGATTCAAGCGGTTAAGCATCTTTCGGCTCAGGTCATGATCTCAGGGACCTGGGATGGAGTCTCCCATCGGGATCCTTGCTCAGCTGGGAGCCTGCTTCTCGCTCTGCTCCCTCTGCTACTCTCCCCACCCCCTGCTTGTGTTCTAGTTCACTCTCTCATGGGCACACTCTCTAGCAAATAAATAAATAAAATCTTTAAAAAAAACAACTGGAAGTTAATGTAAAGACAAGATGACCTCTGACCATCTTCGGGAAAGCAGGAACTGAGGAACCCCTGAATGGTAAGCTTCGTGGTATTTAAACAGCCAGAAGAAACGGTCATCTAAAAAACCCCTAAAGGCTAAAATTGGAGGTACCAAAGTTTCAGAGAATGCGGGCGCAGACTGTAAGTGATCTGGCCCGAGCGCCCAGCAACTCATTACAAAAAACCTTTATTGCCTCCCCTCTCCCGAGCAGGGCACCATTCTTCCCAGTGCCTGAGGGCTGCATTGGGAAAACACTCCTTAACTGATTCCATCTGGGCTTATCTTAGGTCAGATTTTTAAACTGGATCTCTAAGTGACCTTTTCCCTTCCTCCCTGCCAATTTGATACAGTTTGTTTTTCATTCGCAGAGATGAGCTTCCTCCAGGTCAGGCTGTGCCTTCCTGTCCACCAGTCTGGCGTTCAGGTAGGGACGCTGCGCAGTTCTAGCTGTGAGGTCTCTGGGAGGTACTTTCGTAAGGAGCAAGTATAGACCCTGGATCCTCCAAGAAAAGGTCGGCATTGTCCCTCCCGAGTTCTCTTTTCTCATGGTAGCCTGGCAACCAAACTGCGTTGCTTTGATGGAGGGCGTTCCTACTAGAAAACAGCTTTATGGAAAGTGTCAGGGTCATCTTTAGAAACTCAAACAAAACAAAACAAAACCCCCCAAAAAAGCCTACCACCAAGAAGGCAAAGAGGAAAAAAAAACCCAAAAAACAAAAAAACCGTGCACAACTCAATTATTCAGCTGCACACAACTGAGCCTGACAGGCCCTCCCAACGACACTCACTTGAATTTAATTAAGTTTGTCCCTTCAGCCTGTGAACTGCTGGGCCAGACCTACTGCCTTGGGATGAAAAGCCTGGAGGCAGACCCCGTGAGGCCATTGTTGATAAGCAAGGACACAGCATTCTAGGGTTAGGTAAATTCCCATCCCCTTGCACATAAAGTGCCCTGGGGGATAACCTTTTGAAGGGAGCATGAGAAGTTGGGTGGCCTGAGGGCAAAGCCGGATGAGAACTTTTCCCACCAGCAACGTGTCTGGAGGCCTCGTGCTGAGGTGTAGAATGCCTGGCCTTCAGAACTGGGAAGTCACACAATTAAATTCAAATGCCAGTTCTGCCACTCAACTGCCTTTGTTCCTTTAGGGATGTTGGCAAACCTCTCTGGGACTGTTGCTGCCTTTGTAAGCTAGGAAGGTCAAAACCACCTGGAAGCTGAGGGTGTCTGCTGCTGTTGGCTCTCAGGACTCTGTTTCCCTGCGTAAATCCTCGAAGGCCTATTTACCTTTGCTACCTAATCATTTCCAAACTTGGTAACATGATAGAGACTCTTCCAAAGCACAGGCCTGTTGCCTCACGAACTGCCTGCCTTTTCCCTGCTGTCCTTTTCCTCCGGCTGAGCTGTCCTTTCTAGTCATTAGACAAGATCCCATTCTAGTATCCCCAAAACTCCTGTCTTAGCTCTGCCAGGGGGTTTCACCATTCTGGCCCTCCGGTTCTCACGGAACTTAGTACTTCTCATTGGAAGACTTCTATCTGTTATATCCAGCGCTTCTTCCCAAATCCATCAATGATCTCATGGGCATAGCTGGGTACCACTTACTTTTATATTATTCCAATATTTAAGGGAAGTGTTCAGTAAATATCAAATTGATGAATGGACAATTTCCAGAACATCTTTATTTGAATCACTTTGAAATGTATCTTTAAAATATTCTAGGGAGGAATGTTTTGTTTTGTTTTGTTTTGTTGGCACCTCCCTCAAACTACCACAGGGAATCTATCAAGAAATCAGTAAGCCTAAAACCTGAAACATGAGGAAGAATATGGGATAAGGAGAAAAGAGTTAGAAAGTGAATAAATACTAATTTCGAATCTGTAGACAGTTTAACCAGAATATGCTGGAAACCCTGTCCTAGTAAGATAAATCCAGTGCAGGGGTGCCTGGGTGGCTCAGTTGGTTAAGCAACTGCCTTCAGCTCAGGTCATGATCCCAGGGACCCAGGATCGAGCCCCACATCGGGCTATCTGCTCTGCGGGAAGCCTGCTTCTCCCTCTCTCACTCCCCCTGCTAGTGTTCCCTCTCTGGCTGTGTTTCTCTCTGTCAAATAAATAAAAATCTTTAAAAAAAAATTATAAAAGATAAATCCAGTGCAGAGACAGGATATAGTAATTACAAGACATTTCACCTATTCAAATATTTGCCAGCAGTTTCATTACACTAAAATAAATAAATATATATATATATATATATATATATATATATATGCTCTAGTTTCAGTCATTTCTGAGTATATATATATTATTTTAGTTTTAGTTTTATCAGTTTGATTAAAACTACTTTGACTAAAAATAATTTGAAATTATTATTAATATGATTTAAATTTAGCGGGTTCTTCTCTTTCTGTAAATTTTTTTTCTATCAGTGAAAAAAGACACAATTAGAATCATAGATTTATAAAAGTTTAGGATTCAAAAATACCGTTAAAAAAAAAAATACCGTAAAGATTAGTTGGTCCTCCATCCTATTTTTTGTAAGTGAGAAAACTAAGACCCAGACATGTGAAGAGACTTGCCCAAGCCCTGCTACTGGAGCCAGAGTAGAATTGAGTTCTCTTGTCTCTCCACTTAGATCTCTCTTTCTAGCACATCATTGAAAGGAAGAACCATCTGGCACTATGGAAATGATGGGAGCCTTGGAAGAATGTGGACATCTTGCCATTGTGAGCATCTTCCACAATGAATCACCCTGCTTGGACTCTGGGATGCTTAGGGTAAAGAGAATCTCCTCTCCTTCACAGCTGACCATAAAAATAAATCTTCATTATTGTCATCATTTTTCATATTATTATTAACTTAGTATCTGGCTAGCACTTAGAATTAAATCTTGACTTCTTATCATGGACATTATGACTGCTGCCTTTCTCCTACTAGAACAATCCTCCAGCTATGCAAAGTGTGGTCCATGCACCAACATCTATCTGTGAAAGTGAGAGTGATGAACTTGTACAGCTTGTTGGCATCGCTGCAACATTGGCATGTGTGATTGGTGGCCATATCTTATTAAGTAGGGTATATCGTTTGCCGACAGACACACTTTCAATGAATGTGAAACAGTATTTGTAATTTTTCTTTTCCCTGTCATGTTTGTTCTGATGTCACTTATTAAAATATAATTTTATGCTGCTGAATCTAAGAAATATGAGCTTGTATCGTGTATGTGGTTTTCTTCATTTCATTTGTATGGTAATTTGGGGGTTTTGTAGCAGAACTGCGAATGAATAAAAATTGTCTTTCACCACAGATAGCTTGGGAAACAGCATTCTAGAAACTTGCCCCTCGTTTATGCGCTAGCTCTGTTTCCTTCACCATGCCTCCATGCCCCAGCTCTTCTAGCCAACCAAGCTCTCCCTGCCTCTGCACTTAGAACTCGCTTTGCTGCCCACGGGTCTGCCATGGTTGCTACTACTCATGAGAGCTTTTATCGCATTGAGGGTTGCTAGATTTAGCAAATTATACAAGATTCCCAGTCAGGTTTGAAATTCAGATAAACAATAAGGAATTTTTGGGTATATGAGACATACTTATACTAGAAAATTATTTGTTGTTTATCTGAAATTCAAAGTTAACTGGGCATCCTTTATTTTGTCTGGCAACAGTAATTTAGGGGTAAAAACAGTACCGTTAGTCACAAAAATCAGTGGTTATTACACACACTCACACACACACACACACACACAAAGTTAAAACAGGTAAGGACATGTGGCAGTAATATGCAAATTTCTTTCAAAAGATTTCTAGAAAGTTTCCGACATACCTCTGAAACAAGTGCATACAAGGGCGAGATTATTTGCTAGAAATGAAACAAACATTCATTTCAACGTGACCGATTTAAAAGGAGCTAGGATAAGTCATTATTTAAAGAGAAACAACTAAGGAGTGATTTGCTAATAATAAACAAATATTGGAGAATGATTATATAATAGTTATCAGATGCTTTGAATTTTCAGAGGTCAGAATCAGAAATGACTGAAGCCAGAGCATGAGGCATTGCATTTGTTTTGGATGTAGTATCTTACTGAGAGTAAAGTTTCTAAAAGTTTGTGTGTGGCATCTTTTGATAAAAAACCCTCAATCTGGCTTCAGTCAGTTCCCTTGACAAGCCAAGACTTGTTTCAGCTGTAGGCCCAAGGCACTGCGGCTGGGGCACAGAATGAAGAAAAACTGATTTGGATCTCGTAGATGTCAGGAAATAAAAATGTCACCATTATCAAGATCAGACTGCCATGGTTTACTATAGACTTTGAAACTGAGCGTGAATACTGGTGTGTCAAGTTGGTACCAGGACCCACTTTTGGGAAATGTTGCATATCATGAGCCTGTATTAGAGTCATGACTCACATTTACAAGCCACAGAGAGGAAAGATCCTGACTATCTGGAGTTTACCAACTTTACAAAATTGAGGAAAACCCTTTCCAGACCTCCTATTGACAGGTCTCAGAGAAGTGGTATTTTTCCTGACAACATTTTGGAGCCTCTGGTATCTGAATTTTGTATGAAGGCTTGAATATATCCTCTGCTCCAACCTCTGAAGAAGCACCTGCTTGCAACACATACCCAAAACCACTTCTGCTGAACCCTCTGTCATGAGAATTGAGATTGGACATCTCTGCACTGGCCAGTGGCCACAGGACCATGGATGTTCCAGAATCCCAAATTAACCTGAAGATGTGAGCAGTGGCCACAGCCACCAAGGGGCCTTAACCACCAAAATCCACAGGGCAGCCGATTGGGAGTTTAATGTACCAACACAGACAACCCTCTGGTGCATCTAGAAACCACCATGACCTCCAGTTATGGCTGGGCCCAGTTTAGATGGTTTCTGACTCTGAAATAAAAGGAAATTCCAGCTTATCACTAATGCCTTTCTTAAATGTGCTTACCTTATTTTCCAACAACCCCTTAAAAGCTGTTTGGTTTTCGGGGCACCTGGCTGGCTCAGTCAGTTAAGTTGCCTTCGGCTCAGGTCATGATCCCAGGGTCCTGGTCAGAATCCCAGCTCAGCAGGGGCCCTGCTTCTCCTACTCCCCTCTGTTTGTGCTCTCTCTCTCTCTCCCTCGAATAAATAAATAAAATCTTTAAAGGAAAGCTGTTTGGTTTTCTTGCTATATTTGCCTCTTCTCAAAAGCACTTAACAGGTGGTGGGACCCAAAGAAACTTCCACGAATAAAGACCCACCATCCCCTAAAGTACTGAAATTCCCATAGTGAGGGAGGAGACCATGGGAAGGATGTGTTCAGCTACTATATAACTCCATAATGAGAAACTGTAAGTCTTTCATTCCTCTGTGAATTTCCACTTACTCTCTAAGCGAGGTTATAGCCCAGATGCTCTGTTCTGTCAAAATTCCTTGAATTTTTTTTTAAATCAGTGCCCGCATTTTCTGTTAGACTCTAAGCTCTGTGAGGGCACAGGTTGTATTTCTTAGTCACCGCAGTCCTCTCAATACTTAGGCCCAAAGTGTTATGCATAATAGGCACTCAATACATATTTTTAAATTAAGTCCATTTCTTCATATTATCTCTAGCTTGGTGCCTGGTGGATGGATACAGGGGAAAAAAAATCAATGCTAATAATATATCTTGATATTCTAGGAAAAATACATAATTAAGTGGGAAAAATGGTCTATCATTCATACTGAACATATGACCAACATCAACATTATTAACTGAAATTGTTGAAACTCTTCATGCCAAGCCATGATGAAATACTGCTCTTGTGCTTAGACCTTAAGAACACATAATCCTGCCTCAGTGTACCCATCCAACCTTATTTCTCCCTGCTAATTAATAACTGTGTGATCAAGGTAGGCTGATAGCCCTGCCCTTATGTGTGCACATCAAACACACACACACACACACACACACACACACACACACACACGAACACGAAGCTATTCCCATTTTTGTACCTTAGTTCAAGCACTTTCCTTGTCAAGAATTCCCTCCCTTTTCTTGCCCATATATACATAGACCACCTACCCTCCTGGGGCCTACTCAAGGCTTTCTCTCAAAGCCCAGGGCCTGAATGGCTTTTCTTTTTAATCCCTTCAGAACAATCAGCACCTTTTGTACCTTCTTGCCCTCTCCTTGCCCACACAAACTTCAGCTCTTCACTGGATCAATACAGTTTTACATAGTGTCATCTCATTGCTAAGTTGTTTATGCATATCACTTATTCTAGTATATTAAAACATTAAATAGCTCATAGCTCTTTTAAAACCCACAATGTCTATTATAAAATTGCATTAGTTTCCTGATAATGAGTGGATTACATGAAAATTACTATGTGGGGCCCATTTGACTTTTAAAAAAAATCAATATCCATAAAGCATGAGAATTCTAAATCCTTTATCATCCAGGGGTCAGGTGAAGGAAATGGAAAATGATGTATCATGTAAGGGGCACTCTGAATTATACTTTCCTTATGTTATCAACTTTAATTCCTAAAATATACCGTGAAGGATGTTATCATCCTTGCTTTTATGGATTCAGAAATTAAGGCTTAGACACATTAAATAATGTTTTCAGGGATACATACATAGACCATATATATAGAGAGAGAGAGACAAAGAGAGAGAGGGAGAAAGAGGCAGATTGAGAGAGGATAGAGACAATGAATTTGAATTAATGCCTGCTTGTTTCACCTTTTTGCAATCTATGATAAATGTAAGGTTATCTATTTTTCTTAAGTAATTTGTGACTTATTTCTATTACATTCACAACCTTTGTCTGAGAATGAGGGTAAATTTCTTTCTTTTAAAAAATAGGACATCAGGGTTGTTTTTTAATACACTTGTTATTCAGTTTGCTTATGTATTTTTACTTGGAATAACTACTCAAACACTGGGTCATTGCTAGAATGATTAGTCATTACTAAGCGAGTTTTATAAGAAAACAGATCAATTTTATAGTTAAACCTTCCTTAAATATGGGAAAGTATGACACTTAACTTATTGGGTTATTGTGGGAGCGAATAAACTAATACATGTAAAATATATGGCACATCATAAACAGCACTAAATAAAAAATAGTTGTTCTTACCATTTTTATGTTGTTATTACTGCCAATCCATTTTCAACAAAACTGATACTTTATTCAACAGTAAATTGTGTTCCATTCTCCATATACACTGTTCTGGATCAGGATCTGAGATATTAGAAGGTTGCTTGATTTTCCTAATACATTTTACTTCATATATTTTAGTATATAAGGGAGGCAAACTCCAAAGTGTGAGCTCTTTTCCTCAATTCTGCTCTGCCCTGTAAACCTCCAATGAGGACTGGTATGAAGTGCCTCAGACACTTTTTTTTTTTAAGATTTTATTTATTTATTTGACAGAGAGAGACACAGTGAGAGAGGAACACAAGCAGTGGGAGTGAGAGAGGGAGAAGAAGACTTCCTGCCCAGCAAGGAACCCAATGCGGGGCTCAATCCCAGGACCCTGGAATCCCGACCTGAACTGAAGGTAGCCACTTAACGACTGAGCCACCCAGGTGCCCCAGCTTCAGACACTCTTAAAAACATTCCATGGAGCTGAGGGGACACAACATGCAGCAGAACCATGCCTCCACCAATCTTATTTCTATTCTCTTATTCTGCTTCCAAGCTTCACACTTAGGAAACAAAATGCACTTGCTTTCTAAAGTGTCTCTCTAAAAAGGAAAGCTATATAGGTGTGAAAAAGCACATCTGATGATTAAAATACTTTCCTTTATGAATTTCAAAATAGGATTTGAAGTATAAATAAGCTAGCATTAGACTTTAAAATATGAGCAAACTCCTCAACTCAAGGATTTAATATTTAAACTTGAACTCTCATTCCTAAAATATTCCTAATATTCTTGAAGAACATATGCTTTCTCTCTTTTGAAAAACACAGTTTTCAGTTGAAGTGAGTGGGTTTTGACATATTCACAGGGATAGCACTTGGTAAGTGCTCTTGAATGAGAGATCTAGGAAACAGGACCAATAAATGTCACTGAACAAATGTAAAACAGAACTGTAGAGAAATCTTGAAGACTTAAGATAGATCCATTTTTTTCCACAAAAGTCTTTAATAATACATTTGCTACTGTTATGATTAATCATGACTTTAATGATCCCAGGTGGAGGACAGTGAATGAAATACATGACAGTTAATGATTGGAGATTTCTGTCAAATATTTTTCTTTTCATTTTTAACAGGAGGAATCAAATTTAATTTCATATGTACAGGAATCCAAATAGACATGAGATTCCCTCAAATATATTTTCTAATCCTAAAAATTTTGGGGTGATGAGAAGGGAAGAAAAAAACATTTCGTGGTGGTTTAAAATTCACCACCCTGGATTATATATTTATGAATGTATTTTAAATAATTCCTATAGCTGATAATCTATATTTCATTCCTGTTCGAAATGAAAAACTAAATATCTGTTGAATTATTTCACTTAAAAAGCCCACACAAGCTATGAAAATGATAGGTCCTAGGACAAAAGTGTATTAAACTGTAGATTTATTAAATATAATGGAAATTCTGAGTAAACAAAAACATAGGCTTAAAGTCCACTGGATCATCTTTTTTTTTTTTTTCCTTCCCAACTACACTCTGTGGCTACAGTTGTGTGGACGTTAGTTTGTAGCTATTTTCTTCTAATCTCTTACGGTTCCCAGCACCTGTTGCCATGTTTCTCAGAGGGTGAGCTCTTGCCCCAGATGCCTGAGCACCACAGCAAAATCTCTAAGATACCTGGTTGTGGCCCCTGGAGAGCAGAAGACAGGCTCAAGAAAGACCTTGGGTAGTTGTATTTTTTTCTTTTCAGTATGAGGTAAATTTGCTGGAAGTTTTTAACAAAGAGAACAGTCCTTGGTTCATCATGTTCATGTTTCGTTTTTTTTATGTGGGTCTCGTCCCTCCTACAATAGGATGACATGTAAGCAATCTAGATTTAATATCTCAGGCCATTCTGATTTTCTCAGCGTCTGCTGAACTTTTCTAACAAATCATCACCCTAGACTTAATTTTGAACAAGAAAGGCATGAGATATGAATGATTCCATGTGCTGTTAATCTATTCCTTTCAGAGAACAAACTCCATAATGTGAAGATATTTCACTAATGTCCGGACAGTGGCCAAATAAAACTTACTTTGAGGTACATATTCAATGTATATTCTATGCTACATTTACAATCAATTATTCACTTTATCGAAAAGATCAAATTTTTCTGAAAATCAAACTATGATCCTTTCAGTCTCCCACAGATAACTATGGATATGAATTCAAGAATACAAAGTGAATGAAAAAACAGCATATTATTAAAGTTATAAAATTATACTTAGCAAAAGGCAAATAAGTCTATTTATGAAACAGCAAACTATACATATACAAAACTAAATCTTATTAATTACATTTACTAATTGCATTTTGTGTAAAGTTTGAACACTGCTGTGCATGTTATAAGTGAGATATAACTGGAATAGAGGTACAAAGCAAATTATAGGATAATTAAAGAAAATCACAATAAAGTATATCAAAGTAACTTGACTAGAAGGAAAAGCAGTGGTTGTAGTCTCAACAGTATGAAAATAAAAAGAGAAAAGGAAAAGGAAAAAGGTACTCACAGTCAGTTAGAAACAAAATGTAAAACTGGACAACCAAAGGAGATATTTAAACATCCCTAAGAAAGTTATCAAATGTCAAAATTATAATTTATAACTTCAATATTAAAAACATAATAAAATAAAAATGCGCAATTTAGAAAAATTCCAAAGACCCAGAACATGAAACAAATTAATCTAGGGCTGGAAATAATCAGCGTATAGGTAAATTATAATTTAAAAACTAATTCAAGTCAGTATGTTCCCGGTTTCTGGCTATCCTCTAAAGGTGAAAGTGCTGCAAATACACATAAAAGAGAAAGAAGGGATTTTGGAATGATTCGTTGAGTCATTATACTATAGAGTTGCTTAAATTATGATCCCTAGTCCTTGTGATGAGTGGGACTCATCTAGGTATTTGTTAAAAATGCAAACATTATGGTCTTATCTACCCTGTAGAAGCAGCACATATATGTAAGTAGGGAATAAGTAATTTATCAAGCACACCAAAATATTCTTATGTTCACTAAAGTTTGCATGTCTTCTAGGATTTGATTTAATTGTAAAGGTAGAAACAACTCTTCAATATAGAAGATGAAAAAAGATCACAGATAAAGTTGTTTACAGACAAATTCTCACCATAATTCAAGATATAACAAATTTTTCCTGGTAGTAAAAATAATTATTCTAATTTTTCAGATTTATAAATTAGAGATTAGGTTGTATTAAGTCTGGGAAGACAAGTTATGACCAAATAAATTTATATGTTTATTAAAAGTTATAAGGAACTATTTTAAGTTGTTTACTAACAAAATATTTTAACTACTGATTGTAGCAGACCAATTTTCCATCTACTCCTTTCTATCTAATAGAGGATTCATTGTGAAAAATATCGCTAAAGACATTCTCCCTCCTTGAAGAAATGAACAAATGCAGGGTGGTTGTCATATGATAAACTTACTGGACCATGAAAGACATCAGCCAGCTGAGGGAAAACTTAGAGACGCATGATGACTGCCCTGGGTAAATAGAAAGAAGTATTCTACTTAATCTTCAGAGGAAAGCCAAGGCTAGATTAAGAATTATGACTAAAAACAGTTTAAAAATGTGGCTATACCCTATAATTTCCCCCACTGTAAAAACATGAAGATAAGGGGTAAAGAATGACAAGAATAACATTAAATGAATTTCTGAATTACAAGAAAGTAAAAGAAAGAAATCACCAAATATGTCATTTATACCTCAGTTTAAAAAACAAACAAACAAACAAGAAAGATCAAGAAAGATGAAACCAACTAACCAACCAACCAAAAAAGCACTCAATCAATCATAAGCTGAAACCAGCATTGTAAGCAAAAGAGAAAAACAACGCCAGCTTGAGGGACCATTACAATATCAGGAGCTAATATCATTGGGAACCAATGGTTGTACATGAAGGACCAATAAAGAAAACCTATGGCCTGCCCAATATAAGGTAACTGAACTAAAGCTCTTGCTCTGTAAAACCAAATTGGCTATTCCTTCTTTGAAAATGTTGACAAAAATATTGGCTTACCTGGTCAAGAAACTGAAAGAAAATCTATTTGTCTCAGAAAATCTAGGTGCAAAAATAATATAATGATGATAACAATAATAATAGTCTCTACTGAGAATTGAAAATAACAAAGCTTAGAAGTTCTTACCACCAGAAAAATATTTTAACTATGTGAGGTGATAAATGTTAACTGACTTTATTGTGGTGATCATTTCACAATATACACATAGATCAAAGCATTATGTTGTATACCTTGAGCTAATACAATATTATATGTCAATTATATCTCAAAACTAGAAAAAAAATCACAAAACTGCTTACACATATCTAAGATTCAAATTTGCCTTATTAAGATGTTCATGGAAAATTCAAACTGAGAAGTTGAATGTATCTGGTCCCTCATTGAAAGGCACAACCAGTAATGTTTGAAAAGAAAATGCCTGAGAATTTCCAGAATTATTAAAAAATTACATATCTGGTTATGGGAAACCAGGACCAGCTCCTAAAATAATAAAACCAGATTCATACCTGAACCATCCCCATGAAGTTGCAGAACACCAAAGACAAAAAAAGATTCTTAAGATCAGCTAGAAAGAGAAGCCAAATAACCTACAAAGTCAGGCCAACATATCTTAAAATCGCTCTCTGATAGGTGACATCTTTGTGTAATCTCCTGTTGTGTTTAAGTTGAGCCTGTGACTTTTTCTAGCCAAGAGAATATGACAAGGGTGATTGGATAGTCATGTATTTTATTTTATTTGGGGGGGGATATAATTTCTTGATTAGGTTCCAATATATAAGATTCTGTTTTAGTTGATGGGAGTGAGACATTCTCTCTTTCTGGCATTGATGAAGTAAACTCATATATGGAAAGGCCTCTGAAAGACCCACATGGCCTAGAAGAGCTGAAAGCAGCCTCCAACAGATAGACAGCAAGAAAGTGGAGACTTTAGTCGTACACCAACAAGGAACTGAATTTTTCCAGTAGTTATACAGAGTTGGTAAAGGACCTCAAGCTCCAGAAAAGAAGGCAGCCTAGCTGATACCCTGATTATAAACTTGAGAGATCCTGAACAGAGAACCCAGCTAAACCATGCCTGGACTTCTGGCCCACAAAAACTGAGATAACAAATGTGTGTTGTTTTAAGCCACTAGTTGATGCTCACTTGTTATACAGCAATAGAAGGCAAACACATGTTGGTACCAGGAGTGGAGTTAAGATCCACAAAGACCTATGTCCAGAATCTGTGAGACATAACTAAAGCAGGTCTCCAAAGAAATTCGTAGAATTAAATACACATAACAATAAGATGAAACCAGTGGAAAAAAACATGCAATTAAAAAAGAATAGAAAGAACCAACAAAGTAAAGCAAAATAAAATAAATAAAAGAAATTCTAAAAATAAATATTAATTGAGTTAAAAAACAGAGAATAAAAAGTGGATTCTTAAAAAAACAACGGGAAGACAATTAGCTCAGAAAAGAAGAGAGAATAACAGATACACAAAATAAATGAAGAGACAACCATATGCATCAAAACATAAGATTTTTTAAGTGTGAGATTTTATTGCATAACTATATGCAAATTAATTTTTGAAAACTAGATGGAATGTACATCTTATTAGAAAGATATAATTTATTTTTTTTAGTTTTATTTAAATTTTTTTAAGTTTTATTTAAAGTCTAGTTAGTTAACATAGAGTATAAAATTGGTTTGAGGAGTAGAATTTAGTGGTTCGTCACTTACATACAACACCTGGGACTCATTACAACAAGTGCCTCCCTTAATGCCCATCACTCATCTAGCCTATCCCCCCAGCTCCCCTTCAGCAACCCTTTTGTTCTCTATACTTAATAGTCTTTTATGGGTTGCCTCCCTCTCTCTTATTTTTTCTTCCTTCCCATATGTTCATCTGTTTTGTTTCTTAAATTCCACATGTGAGTGAAATCATATAGTATTTGTCTTTCTCTGATATATTTCACTTAGCATAATACCCCCTGGCTTCATTTATGTCATTACAAATCGCAAGGTTTCATTCTTTTTGATGTCTGAGTAATATCCTTTATATATGTGTATAAAGAATCTTGATGCATTCATCAGTCAATGGACATTTGGTCTCTTTCCATAATTTGGCTAGTGTTGACAATGCTACTATAAACATCGGGGTGTATGTGCCCCTTCAAATCAGTATTTTTGAGGAATATATAATTTAGAAAACTAGCTACAATAGAAGTAAAAAATTTAAGTTGTCCAGTTTTCGTAGAAGAAATAAAAAGTTGTCAAAGAGCCTCCCCATCCCATAAAAGTCACCGGAATAAATGGTATGAAAGAGGAATTCTACAAAATCTTAAAGATCACAAATACTGAATAATTTCATTTATACATGGAATCTAACACACAAAAAAAATGAAAAAATGAAAAACAGAGACTCATAAATACAGAGAACAAACTGATGGTTGCCAGGGGAAAGGGAGTAGGGGGTTGGGCAAAATAAGTGAACAGGATTACGAGGTACAATCTTCAAGTTATAAAATAAATGAGACACGGGGATGTAATTTACAGCATAGGGAATATAGTAAATAATATGGAAACAACTTTTTATGGTGACTAGACTTACTGTGGTGACATTTTACAACATATATAAATATTGAATCACTGTGTTGTAAACCTGAAACTAATACAATATTATATGTCAATTATTCTTCAATAAAAACAAATAAACAAGTAGGCTTTTAAGAGCAAGGGCATTGATAAAGAAGTACACTTTCCAAATTATATTCATTAGGTGAGTTTTAATATTGATATAAAAGTCCCACACATATACACATACATATACATTTGCATGCATATACACACAACCACAGACCAATTTCATTTCTAAATAAAGGTATGAAATTTTAAATACGGTATTAGCGAAAAGAATCCAACAGTACATCAATCAGGTAGGTTTTTTTTTTTTAAGATTTTATTTATTTGACAGAGAGAAACATAGCTAGAGAGGGAACACAGGCAGGGGGAGTGAGAGAGGGAGAAGCAGGCTTCCCGCCAAGCAGGGAGCCCGATGTGGGGCTCGATCCAGGGTCTCCAGGACCATGACCTGAGCTGAAGGCATTCGTTCAACCAACTGAGCCATCCAGGCGCCCCTGGTAGGTATTTTTTTTTCAAGATTTTATTTATTTATTTGAAAAAGAGAAAGAGAGAGCGGGGGGGGGAGGGGCAAGGGAGAGAATCTCACCCAGACTCCATACTGGGCACAGAGCCCAACTGGGGATTCCATCTCACAATCCTGAGATCATGACCTGAGCCAAAATTAAGAGTTGGACACCCAACCGACTGAGCCACCCATGTGCCCCCTGCCAAGTGGGCATTTCAATGTTAGGAAATACTTTAATGAAATTCATCCCACTAATAGATTGAAAGAAAAATTGATTTGATCATGTTCACATATGGCCCAGAAAGGTGTTTCACATAAATCAATCTCAAATTATATGAAAATATTTGATGAAATAGAAATTGGTGAATCTTTTCTTAGTATGATTATATATATATATATATATATATATATATATATATTCCACAACCCCACAGCTAGCACCTCCCTTAATGGAGAAACATGAGATTCATTCCTACCAAAACGAAGAATAATACAAGGGTGCCCATTATCTTTCCTCATGATTTGACACCCTATTGAAGGTTTGAGCAAATTTAACTAAATAAGAGAAAGCAGCTTAACAAGGAAACATTGATATTGTATAGATGATAGGCTCACATCTAATTTTTCAGAGAAGCAGCATGGAGAGGCAAAGCATGCAGTCCTTCTTTTCGGACAGCCACACCCTCCTCCAGGTTGTTCGGGTAATGATGCCATGCCCAAGGCACCGTGATCCACCTGCTGCTATCAAACTCTAAATTATAGTCCAAATTTTTGTAATGAAATAATCTCTCTAGGGCTATCTGTTCTGAATTTGGCCCTATTAGATGAAAGAAAGCATCCGAGAACCCCTAAAATGTTTATATTGGGATCCGAAAATTTGTTCTTGTCTCCTGGGAAATGACTAAAATAAAGTTTCTCCTTCTTTATAATGTGCTACTATAGAAACAGCACATATTAAAATTCTGTGATTGGATATCAAAAATCCACCCTTTTCCAATACTTCATTGTTTCTCAGTAATAAAAAGTCAATAGTCCATGCTTTATATGTGACTGATAATAAGCATGAGTGCAAATAAATTCAAGTATTTGTATTGTCTAGATTTAACTATAGTACGATCAATCCATTAAATGAAGTGGAATCTGTCAGATACTGGTTTGTATCCTCTCTGTTACAATCATATGGACCAGAATCCTGCATGCTATAATTTACAGGGTACCTTAGCAACTGCTTTCAATATCCCTATCTTTTATGACTGGCTGTTGTTCCTCAGTGAGTCTTAGCTGCCTCTCTCAGGCAAGCTTATATCTACCATAATATCCTCAAACCAAGGTGCCTTTGTCCTCTGCTATTAGTGACAATCCAGAGAAGAGGCCAAATAAACAAACTATATAGTCTATCAACACTCACAAGGTTACATCTGTCAACATTATCCTGGGTCAGTCTGTTTCTCCCTAAGGAACCTACATCCTGGTATTAAAAATGGTATCTCCACCGAAACATCCAGGCTACAGCCCTTGTGCATTTCCAGCTGTGAGATCACAGTTGTTGACCCAATAAATGTCATAAACAAGTGAGAAGCAGAACTCTGAGCAGGCCAGTTGCTAGAGTGAAATCCGTTTCCTTGCGTGAACACCATGCAGTGCATTTCCTTCTAATTCATGCAGGTTATAGAAGAAATTAAAGCACTCTTTCTGCTTAGAATGACTGAATGAATCTTTTCCTTTTCTTTATTTTATTTTGCTTCTTCTTCTTTTTTTTTTTTTTTCCCGTCCTGTCCTTTTTTATGCAAGTATGTTTAAGTTGCTTTGGGATGTATTTCTTCCCTTTAAGAAAGTCTTAGGGGCTTAAATTGAAGGGAGAATGATTTAAGATCTCAATGCTTATTTGATTGATGATGTAAAAGATTGTTTAACTGCAAAATGACAGCATACCTCCAGAACAATTTTAGAAATATGACATGGCACAGAGGTCTTTAAAGGATGAATCAATCAATGCATACATCCACAGAGATGTGTCTTTTGATTTTCTGCCTTTCCTCCACCATCCCTACCCTCATGCACCAGTCCGAGGAAGATGAGTGGTTCGGAAGGTGCCCACTGCATTCTTAGAGCAGTAGAACCCCCACTTCTGCTCTTTACATCATTTTTGCCTTCCATTCTTTCCTCTTTCTTGGGTTTGAAGAGTTCAGGTTTTAGGCAAGAATAAACAAAGCCTAAAAGTTGAGTTGTCTGAAATATTGATAGTGAGAAGTTTTGTCCTGAGCATCATCCATTTTAGGGCCAAATAAAACAGCTTCAGGCCAAAGAGAATGGGCATGGCACATCTCACAGATTCTCATAACACAAATTCAAAACCATACATTTCCCACAGCAAGGATGATGTTCACAAGTATTAAGACACCATAGGGCCCTTCAGAATAGCGAACCATATGTAATAATGCTTCTGATGTATCCCTTTATCTTGCCATTTAAAAACTGAATCAATTTCTACTACCCTCCTGAGTTCGGAGATTTTAATGCCAAGGCCTTCTTTCTAGGGCTTCCTCCAGGCTTGAGTCTAATACACTGTTCCTCAGGCTCCTTGTCTCCATAACTCCATCTGAAATCTCACTTTCTTGCTTCCAAAACAATAGACGAGAAATAGGAATATATTTTCCAGGCTCCGTCCGGCTCTCTTCAGTGCCAAAGCAGTGGCTGGGGGACATGGATGGACACAGGTCTAAGAAACCAACCAGAAAGACTGCTGCACACTCTAATGACAACCCAGATAACTCAGAGGCCCATGTTCCTCAATGTCCACACCCAGACCCTGTATTTTAACGGGTAGGAGATTAGATTTTATTTCTGTGGTATCAGGTGTAGAAAATTACCTTTAAGACATTATGCAGTGAGCTCATGCTTCGAGCATTAAATGAGGCACTATCATGCTAAAGAGACACTGCCCAGAAGCCCTGGAGATAGCCCTAGAGCCCCTTCCCATGCTCTTGTCTCCTGTTACCTCTGCTGCTTTCTCTACTTACTAATCCTTGGCTTGCTCTCTCGGCTACTCCTCTGGCATCCATCATGCTCAGCTTCTGGAAAGCTTCCAGTTCTTGGCTTCCTCAGCCTCTTTGCTTGTGGAATGAGTCGGGTGCATGCTCTAGTTTTTTTGGACTAACCTGATGAAATCCGTAGTTTTGACCCTGTCCAGCCTCATATCGCCATCTTGCTTGGATGTCATTTTCAAGAGTCATTATAAAAACAGTGATAGAATTCTTCTATATTTCTTTAGAACCTCCAGTTGCCTTTTTTTTTTTTTTTAAAGCAATGTACCATCTTACTTTTTGCCGGATTTTGGAATCTAAATCCTAATTTTAAATTTAGTCAATCTCTTTTTATTTTTTTAAAAAGATTTTATTTATTTATTTGTCAGAGAGAGAACATAAGCAGGGAGAGCTATAGGCAGAGGAAGAAGCGCACTTCGCACTGGGCAGGAAGCCCAATGTGGGACTCCATCCCAGGACCCTGATATCATGACCTGAGCCAAAGGCAGATGCTTAACTGACTGAGCCACTCAGGCGTCCCAGTAAATCTCCCTTCTAATAAAGATGAGTCAAGTCATCTTTTTAAGTAATATAGTTCAATATATTGCAATAAATAAATTCAATTTAAATTCAAAATTTTAAATCAAAATTTAAAATTGTAATGAATAAATTCTAGGAAAGTATGAGATATATCCCATCTGACATACAGAAAAATGAGAAATTTACTAATGCATATATAATCTAAATTTTAAAAGATCTTAGATATCAAAATCTACATAGGAAATATTTTAAATGAGGGTCAGCTGTATTGTAGTAGAATAAGCACTGGAAATGTTTCAGAACACTTGTATTTCTGTTCTAATGCTGCCCTTTCAAGGTGAGTTGGCTTTTCTAAGTCTAGGTTTTTATTACCTATAAAATAATAGTGTGAGTATTTAAAACTGCACAATATTTTATTTATAATCAGCGCTGCTAATGTTATCAGATTTAATGTAATTTCTAGTTTTTTGCCTCTTGTTCCAGTTCCTAGATAGATTCTTTCCCCATATTCTGAGACTCACCAGGGTAACTCTCATGTGCCTGCCAACCATGCGGTCACCTGGCTCGTGGCAAACTCAAGAACACACAGCCACCTTCGCTGGCATTGCTGTGAACACGGGCAACCTCAGCATGGCTGGGTACCATCTCCCTTTATGTGAAGGACTGGGGTACGGCCACAGTCTTCTCCATACAAGGTCTACTTAACTCCAGGTCTACAGAGGATCTCTTCTCTTAAAGAGAACCAGAACCAGACAGAAGTGAGAGTGATAAAATCAGATCATATTCCTTCAGGAACTACTGAAGTAGGGCAAAGAGACCTCAGTATAGAACTAGGCTCCATTCAGAATGCAGCAGGGACAACAGGGGGATTTACAGCCCAGGAGCAAGATGGGCATTAGTGGATGGAAAATTTGTAAGAGGAAACCCTGGGGGTCAGGGGGATTCTGGCAAAATCAACTCAATGAGATGCTTGCTGCAGGCAGGCGGAGATGATTCGATGGCCAGGGTGTGGAGTGGGGAGCTTGATCAGACATGGAGGGTGAGGATTCTTGTAAAACCTGTTTAGCAAGATTCTTGTTAAAAGTGGGAGTCCTAGACCCTAGAAGACAGACCCCAAAGCTTAGGCTCAGAGGGCTTAGGGAAAGCTGACTCAAGGTTAACAAAGAAGAGACTCTGGCTACTCCTTACACTGGGGGTTGCTGCCCTTACCACCCCCTACTACTGCTATCTGGGAGCACCTGGGTGCCTGTCGGCCACACTTGTCTCTTCATGCAAGCGTTCTGTTTTATTTTTATTTTATTTTATTTTATTTTACTTTATTTTATTTATTTATTTTGGGGGGCAGTATTGGTGGGGGAAGACAGAGGGAAGGCACATCTTAAGCAGACTCCGCACTGAGCACAGAGCCTAATGTGGGGCTTGATGATCTCTTGTCCCTGAGATCATGACCTGAGTCAAAATCAAGAGCCAGATGCATAACTGACTGTGCCACCAGGGGTCCCTATGTAGGAGTTTTAATAAAACACCTTTTTCCCCCCTGGTTTAGAACCAATAACTAATATAATTGACAAGATGATTCTACCCAGAGTCACTCTTTCCCTTCAACTCTGCAGTTTCATTTTGGGGTCCAGCCTGTGAGTGGCTCCATCTTAGGAGCCTCCCAAGTCCCTCATCTGAGCAGACTCTTGGCAGGCTGTCCTCCAGTTTCACTGCACATGCTCAGGCATATCTAAATCCTAGCTTATGTGCAAAAGAAATCCCCTTAGTATAGTACATACACAAAGTTTTTACAGTTAAAGATTGAAAGGGATCACGAGCCATTTAAGGGGAGAGAAGATGTTGTACTTGAATTTCCCTTCCTGGTAGCTTCCAATAATTTTAGGCATTCTGGATGAGATTATTATTATAATTAAGCAATACTTTTATCCCTAAGCTTTCTGGCTGCCAAGAGGAACATAATGCAATTAACATGCTTCCAGATCTCACGAGTCTGTAATGCCAAATAAGGTCATGTTTCTTTTAACAACCAAACCAATTTCAGTATTTGTACTGTGTCCCTCTTCCCAAGTGATTTCTGGGAATCTCTGAGGAATTATTAGATGTTCTACTGATCCAACCTAGTGGTCTCTTCTTAGATCTGCCAGGTGTCTGGCCTCCCCAGCTCTGCCCCGAAGCCCTTGCAAGTCATATCACATCATCTCATAAGTTGCTTATCTGGGCTGCTCTCTCCCCATCCCAATTTTTTCCAGGCACAGACATAGATCCCTTGGTTAATTCTCCAAAAGTGGCTAGGTCCTTACTGCAGTGTTTTATAAAATTTCTTTGACTGCTAAAGTGACAACAGGAAGACACAATTCACTGTCTCTCATGGCCAATAGTAGTGGGTATGTTTGAGTTTTATAGGAATTGAGCCCAACCTACTGTCCCCACCAACATCCCAGGCAGCTTCCTCAGAGCATTTATCAGATGAACTTAACCTGCATCAGCTCAAGCCCCAAAGGTATTTCATTTGGGGGCATTTCCATGTCTCTAAGTCTAGTCCTACGACTCTTAATCTTACAGAATGGAGGCTCCCCTCCTCTCCACTTTAAAAGTCTTGTCTCCTACCCTGGTAAAAATCATGGGCTGGAACATCCACCCAAAGAAAGCACAATCCACGGGCACCTTCAGCTCAGGTCATGATCTCAGGGTCTTGGGATTAAGCCCTACATCGAGCCCTATATCGGGTTCCCTGCTCAGGAGGAAGTCTGCTTCTTCCTCTCCCTCTGCTGCTCCCCTCACTCATTTCTCTCTCCATGTGTGTGTGTGTGTGAAATCAATAAGTAAAATATTTTTAAAAATTAAAAAAAATAAAAAGAAAGCACAATCCTCCTCAATTTATGGTTTGTGATTTCTAGGGCCTCGATAGAACAGTAGCAGAAGCTAATAGATAGACTATGTCCTAAACTCTATATTATTTAATCTTAAACACCACCATATGATGCATGTCCTCAGTTTGATCAAAATCTATGTTTTGTGTATTCATTACACTAATTTTTCAAAGATACAGTGAAGTGAAGAAAAAAACACATCAGCTTTGCTAGCGAACAAACACAAAACATCTCGATTGGCAGCATCTACATTCAGAGATAAGACAAACTCACAATACGACCCAGGGGACTGGTACTTCGTGTACCGTGGATAACTCAAGAGTCTTCTTGGTGACTTTCCTAAAGTAAAATGTATATCTGTTTTAAAATTTTTAAAATTTCTTCTGTGCCTCCAGAGGCCCCAAACCTACCGAAACTCACGAAGTGCAATTCTCTCATTATAAAATATTAAAATTCGGGTTTATCAGATACTCTAGTAAATTACACCTCTACTAGTAGTGGAGGACTATCTCTATTACTGTCGTCATTTATAGATGTAATGTACAAATATGTGAGATCCTCCTCGTGTCTTAAGCACTGTTATCATTATCTTATTTGATAGCTTATTACAGCAACAGCTTATTGAGAGTTAGTGTTTTACTTTCATTTCACAAGTGAAGAAATGGAAACTTGGAGAGATAAAATAACCTATACAATTCATGCAACTAACATGTGGCAGAGCTGATATGTATGAACCATGATGCTGTGATTATTGAGAACCCATAGAAATGAAACGTTATTCTGGGACCTTTACATTTTCTGAGAACAATGAATGCTATTCTGGGACCTTTACATTTTCTGAGAACAGCTAATTAGTTGCAGACATCAAATGATTCTTCCCTGGTCAAATTAGGTCACCTAATCAACGTCTATGATGGCCTCAAAGGTAAACCCAACTGGACAGATGTCTACCAATGACCCAAAATGTCATAGCTAAGCACCAAGAGAGCCAACCTGTATATGAGATGTGTTAAGTATGACTCAGGTTTCAAAAAAACTCCAGCTCCTTTTTTTATTATTATTATTCATTACCTATCTCTGCACAGATTGTCTTTCCTAACATTGGCATCCAGTTTCTCACATTTCTTATGCTTTGCACAATTCTTAAAATTAAATATATAATATATAAGTATCATATACTTTGATATAAATATTTAATACTTATAAGCATTAGATATATATTTTTTATATAGCCAACAATTTTTTAAAGATTTATTTATTTATTTTAGAAAGAAAGTGGGAGAGAGAGAGAGAGAGAGCACATGAGAGGGAGGGGCAGAGACAGAGGGAGAGAGAATCTCAAGCAGACTCCTCACTGAGCATGGAACCAGACAGAGGGCTCGATCTCACAACACTGAGATCACAACCTGAGGCGAAACCATGAGTCCGAGGCTTAAGTGATTGTGCCACCTAGGCGCCCCATACCCAACTATTTTAGTGCTCAATAACAGGATTTCTAAAATAGAAGTTTGAAAATATCTTCTTGGGTAAGAGTGCAGACTTAGTGAAAAAAAAAAACAAAACTAAAAACACTGAATACCTCATTAAATTTGAATTTTAGATTAACAAATAATTCCTTAGTAAAATTGTGTCCTATACAATATTTGTGACATATTTATACTAAAAAAAAATTCATTGCTTATTCAAAATTCACATTTAACTGGGTGTCCTGCATTTTGTCTGGCAGACCTGTTCTACGCTCACAAGCTTAAATCTCTAAGCTGTCACTTTAATTTTGCCTATTGGTCATTTCCAAGTACTCCATGAGACATGAACACTTATTGTTCCAATCTGTTTGGAAGTTCTGGTGTGGACCACTTAAATCGGTAAATGGCTTTGTAGGTCCCTCATAGTTATTTGCCATTACAGAGATTTATAGCATATGTGGATCTTGATCTGAACTATAGTCAACTCAAGAAACTGTCTATGATACTCTGTTATTTTCTGCTGTGCCAAAGCCAAGGTAATTATGGATTTCTCTGGAGGAAAACACATCCATTGATTTTAAGTTGTTTGGGGGAAGTTAATTTAATGTAAGTTTCCTTCTGCCGTGACTGTGACTTTCATATATTGTACACAACAGTTGGGTAGAAAACAAAATGCCTTTTGTTGAGAAGTCTGGTGTTTTGACATTTTTGTTTGTTTAGCTTTAAGGAGGCAATCTGGGGAGAGAGGTTAGTAGTGAAATGCACAGGAAGTTGGTGGAGACTTGAAGCAAACTCCTTCACCTTAGGGCACTGAACTCCTGAGGCACAGGTTAAACTTTGGTTTGGGGAGTCTCCTTTGCCCCCAGTGGCCACCTCAGCAGCCCACCACATACCAGACAGAAACATGAACACCCTTCTGTCACTCTGCTGATGTTGGCTCTCGAGACCTCATGAAACCAGCTCCACAGGAAAGCCTAATATTTGAACTTTTCACTCTTGATCCACTTTACTAGACAGCAGTGAAAGTTAGCCTTGTACTGCTGAAGAGAAAATCAAAACACCTTATTAATTAGCCTTTGCCTTTCTCCTCTCTCCCCTATTTAGATCGATTTTTAAAGAAGCTGTTTCTTCTGATTTTACTTGTCTGACACTGAAACGTGTTTGAAAATAAAGATGATAAGAAGGAAAATTTTTAAAAAATGAAGTTACAGGGAGACCACCCAAGAAAAATGTTTTTATATGCTATTAAATACTTTCCAGTCTTTTAAACTCATTTTTACTTCCGACCTGAACAGACTAGAATCAAATTTCTCAAATATTAAAAAAAAAAAAGGAAAATAACATAGTCTATGTCTAAATTCTTCACAAAACTTGTGGAGGAATCTATAATGTGTTATAACATTATAGTTATATCCTAAAAATTTATGCATAAATATCATTTTAAAAATAGGAATTTATTTTAAAATGGAAAACTGTAATCAAATCCTCATTCTTTTCTTTTTTGATGTTACAGAGTCAAAGCATTATCCAAATGCCGGCGAACCTCAGCACAGAGCAGCCTAGCTGGGGACTTTTAACCCAAACAAAAGTCAAAAGCAGGAAATTGTAGTGGAGGCGAAGAGTCAGAAATGAATCCATCCAAATCATTTTTGTAAGTCTAAGTTTAACCTTTGGTCTCAGTATTGTAGAATGATATGTGTATACGCACATTTACACACATACATAATCTCCGAGGGTTTATTCTCAGGGAACAAATCCTTTGCTTACCATACTAACACAACATAGCCACAAATTTCACATGGCCTAATCTGAAAATAACCTTCATGCTAGGATCATAAGCTATAAGTCCCCAAACTGACCACTTTCAAAATGAGTTGATCCTTGACTTATATAGAGACAATCTAAACACATCGTCTCTCCCGACAGAGGAAATGTGGCATGGTTTTGTGGACGATGCTTCATTCAGGACTGAGCAATCAAAAAGAACAATGGATATTTCAAGCACGTGCTTTTCGATTTCAGAAGACTCTGATTTCAAATCAAGGCCCAAAGAAGTCAAAATGAGTACTTGGAAAGCAAGGTGGCTTTCTGGTCTGTGGGTGGAAGACAGTGGATTCTAGCCCTATGGAGGGCACTTGTTAACTGCTCAGAGGCAGCAAATCGCGGAGCTATTCGGGAGCAGCTTGTCCTCAGTACAGGGAATCACGCTCCCGCCCATCCCAGGAACACTAGGGCCACCTAAGGAAATACATATTAGTTTTACAATTAAGAAAGCATATAAAAAACTAAAAGGAGAAAATCCCTATGATGCGAACATTATAAAAATAATAATATTGTTTCTCTTACATAAAGGTTGCTAAGGTTGATGTATGTTCGCGAGAACAGATGGGCTTTGGAAGTCCTGGGCCTTTGTGACCTGACACAACTAGACAGATAGGAAGCTGTAAAGCAGCCCCATCAGGCAGGTGCCAGAAAGAATGCAGCTGGACCCTTATTCTTATTAAAAGCACCTAGTTTTACTTTTCTCAACTTACTTCACCACAGACTTGTTTATTCAAGAAACATTTATTGATTCCCTACATGCACAAAGAAGTTTGTTCAGTGCCAGGGTTTCCACACCATTGATGGTGTTCTAGATGATATTCTAAGCCAGATAATTCTTTGTGCCGGGGACTGTCCTGGGCCTTGTAGGATGTAGAGCAGCATCCCTGGCCTCTCCCTCCAGGTGCCAGGAGCTGCCATTTCTGTCCTGGTTGTGATCAACAAAAATGTTTTCAGAGGTTGCCACATGTACCCTGGAAGGCAAAATCAACCCCAGTTTGGAATCAATGCTCTACACTAAGACAGAGTACAGAACGTTATTCAACACAAAACGCACTTGTGATGCTGGTTTGACCTGGGAGTCCCAGGGCCCTACCTCTTGAGATTTCACCTGGCAAATTTGCGATGAAGACCAGTAATCCAGACTTGTAACAGACTCCCCAAAGGATTGTGATATGGAGGAAACCTTGAAAACCATGCTGCTCAGGAAAGATAAGCTTTTCAAAGGGTGCTTTCTGGGGCACCTGGGTGGGTCAGTTGGTTAAGCATCTGCCTTTGGCTCAGGTTATGATCCCAGGGCCCAGATTGAGTCCCACATCAGGCTCCCTGGAGCTTGGCAGGAAGCCTGCTTCTCCCTCTCCCACTCTTCCTGCCTGTTTTCCCTCTCTAGCTCTCTCTCATTCTGTGTCAAATAAATAAATAAAATATTAAAAATAAAAAGAGGGTGTTTTCTACTCTGAAGGAGTTGACCTTCCAGTAAGGAGGCCAGCCATATGCTTTGTGAGCTGAGAGCACCACAAGCAGGGCAAAAAGTAGGTTCTAGGTGAGAAACATAAGAACCTACCACAGAGGCTTAGAGAACAGAAGATCAGCTTTCTTTGATGGGGGAAGTTAGAAAAGTCTTCGTAGGTGCTAAATTGTGAAAGGGATTTTCAGATGGTTTTGAGAGAAGAGGGGCTTTTAGCTGAGGAAATGGTACAAACAAAGGCAGAGAGCCTGAGAAATCTGTAACTAGAACCTAAGATCTATGCCCTCAAAATGTGTTTGTAAAATGCCTGGACCCAATGGCAGATCTTTATGATTACAATTATTACAGTTATCTCTTGCCTGAGGTACTATAGTAGCTCCCTTCAAAGAGAAGTTACCCACATGTCCACAAGGATCAGGAATCTGGCCTTTTCTGTTCTGTTTTGATGGGAGCAATGAAAAAGTTGTTCTGTTCATGGGTCAGTTTTATGAATTTTAGCCAAAAGAATAAAGGAGAGGTACTGGGAGGACATAATAGGAAGTAAATTAACCTATAATTCAAAGATGACCTGAATCTTATTAATTTTTCTTAGGGAAGTTAGTTTCCCTCAAGTATTCAATAAGAGATGTCAATCCTCAGTGATGTGATGGTCCAGAGGAGATACACTACAGAGTATATCCTAAGCACCATTTCTGATTTTCTAAGATTAGAATTCACAACTTACTGCAGGTGCCTGATGAGCCTCAGGTCTAAAGCTGATCCTGTTATAGGCCACATCTCCCCTGGCCATTACAACTAAGTGCTTCCTATATATACTGAAGTGAATAAGCATCTCAACACCCAAGATGGATCTGGGGAAAATCTGTCAAGCAACCTTGTGGCATTGATATCTGTCACCCCGCCACGGTACACCTAAGACCTTAAGAGTCTTATATTCAACCCTAACTGCCTTCTCTTTATAAGTCATTGGTTCAAAACCATGTTGACCCCTTGAAAGCAAAACCTACTTTTGTCATATATTTTTTATAGCCTTTGTACCTAGTAGAGTGCTTGGTGCATAAAGGTATTGGATAAAAGTTCTTTTTTTGAATGAATGATTTCATAAATGGACTATTCATCATTCTTTGTCAACTTAGGTTCCAAAGCTCTTGACACCTAAATTGTTGTTTTAAACGAGGCTGCTCATGCAGTCTTGCTAGTAGAGGTAATGTTCATCTGAAACTACTCAAAGTTGTATTGTTTCTCAGCTGAAGTAGAAGAACAGAATTTCCTCTTTCCAAGCTCACCTTCCTTCCCCATTTGGGACACCCACTAGGTCCTGCTTTTGGTCACTGGCTCTAACTACTTTCCAGGTTTCTCTGCTATTGTAGGATCATGAAGATATTCTCAAGAGAATGGTAATGCTCCCACCGAGGTTCTTTAATAAATTATATAATAAACATTGATTTTATATGCAACCATAATTCTCCATCAGAAGGCTGATCCCAAACTCACAATACTTACTGCCTGAAATCCTCCTGCTGGAAGAATATCTATTTTCCTCATATTTGTTTTCAGTGAAAATTTAGAACAGCTGGTGAGCCTTGTTTTCTATAAAATTCTACAATATGATTTAAAAGAAATAATTTTAAAAATAGAAGTTTTTTTCCTAAATGTTGTTATCTTTACAAGTTTTTAGCTATCAGATTTCACACAGAACAAAAAATTCCAATCAAAGACAAATTATGGCTGAATTCAGAAAACAATAGTTATTTTTTTTAAATAATAGCTATTGGTTATAAATAATAATGCAATATGTATTCACACTGGAATATATAAATCCACAGTGCCTAAATGGCATGCTTATATTAATGTACCTTGCTATTATTCTATACTTTTATCCATCTCAATCATAGTATGTGTTTTCTATCAAATCATTTTTCCCCAATTTTTCTTCTCATGAGTAGAGCTGTTTTTATTCTTGTACCAATTGTCTCACATGTTAGTCAGGTAAAATATTATCAACAGTAAAATTATCATACTCTATCATAAGATGTATATTTGTCTTACTAAACAACAGATGGAGGGTTGAGGCCCTTCTGAGAAATCTAGACTATCTGAGTGTATTAGTCTCTTTAGCCTACAGTAACAAAACACCACACATGGAGTGGCTTGTCAACAGCAGAATTGTATTTCCCATCGTTCTGGGCATTATTGCTTTCCAAAGTCCTCCCTTCCTAATACCATCACCTTGTTAGGATTTCAACCTACGAATCTGAGCAGGGGACTCAAACATTCAGACCATAGCAAGGAGTAATTAATTATATGGTTTGTGAAGTTAAACAAATAAGCTTAAACCGCATTTACCAGCTCTGTGACTTTGGACAAATTTTTTATCCCTAGAAGTCTCAATTCCCTGCTCTCTACGCTAAGAATAATAATAGTGCCTGGCTCGCAAGACTGCTAAAGATATTAAATAAAATAAGGTAATTAATGTTTATGAAAGCAGGCTGGAACAAAAGAAGCAAAAACTTAATTATTAGTTGTCACTGTTTATCTCACTTTTTAATCATATCTCAAGTTTTGGGATAAAGTAGTTTAGCTAAACTTTCTTACCATGTATTTACCTTCTTTGTGTGAAAAGAATGCAGTTCTTTTAAATTCATTTTAAAAAAGCATTTCTTTTTAAATTATCTTATAAACCTGTTGAACATGAGAGGTTACAAAACTGGAACTACAGGGGCGCCTGGGTGGCTCAGTTGGTTGACGACTGCCTTCGGCTCAGGTCATGATCCTGGAGACCCGGGATCAAGCCCCACATCCAGCTCCCTGCTCGGTGGGAAGCCTGCTTCTCCCTCTCTCGCTCCTCCTGCTTGTGTTCCCTCTCTGGCTGTGTTTCTCTCTGTCAAATAAATAAAATATTTTTTTAAAAAAAGTGGAACTAAAAATGATCCTTGCTTTCACAGCACATAAAATTGTTTTGGGAGACAATCCCTGGATGTAAAGTGATTAAATGACCAAACAAGGCAGTCTGTAAGTTAGTGCCAGAGTTAGGAGTTCAGACATAAATTTGGAATGACACTCTGAAAACTCAGAAAACAAAATGGACTGGAGTAACCATGGAAAACTTGATATTTAGGCTGATAAAGGGGAAGGTTAGAGAAAAGAGCATGTTAATGAACGGATGGGATGAAGGTGGGGAAAAAATCTTAAAAAAAAAATATGAATAGTATGGCCCAGTGCAGGGTATGTGCTGATAAAAACTGGAAGGGAGGAGTTTCAGCTCCTTGGCATACTTAATCAGGAGCATTTGACCTCCAGGCTGTAGAGCAGACAATGGGGAACCATGCGGTGGCATGAACAGATGAGTAACGGAGGGAGAGCAGTATTTTAAGAATGTTAGTTTGGAATGGTTGCAGATTGGATAGGGGAAAAAGGAGGTAGTCTGCAGATTGGATGGGGAAAGAAGAGGCCAAAGGCAGGAAAATCAGTTAGGAAACTATTACACTAATCCAGGAAGAAGGCAATGAAGTTCTGGAGTAAGCTGGTGACAGAGAGAAGCAGATGGTTGCCATTTCATCTAAGATGAATTGATAGGACTGGGCAAATTCACTGGCTATACAGGATGAAGTGAAAGGGTGAGAAATTGGCTCCAAATCTAATCACAGAATCACAGGACAGACATGTCCTCCTGCAGCCATCTGAGTCCTTTCCATCTACCTGGTCCTCTCAAAATGTGTACAAAATAGCTGGTCATGACGTTTAAGAATCTATGTTGTTTTTTAGATTATTATTATCCCAGGGATATAGAACCTGAAGCCAAAATTCAGCGATGCTGGCAGTGTACCTGTTGAGAGGGAAAGTTGAAAATCTGCATAATCAGAATATTTCAGATAATAGTCTATCTGCCTAACATTTTTTGCCACAGGCCTCCTTTACTCATCATGCCATTAAAAATGTTCAGTGTTCATTCCTGAAACCAGCCCTGGACTTCTGGATCCAACAGTAGAGTCAATTATATGATTGCTTAAACATCAAAGCTTTTCCTCACTAATGTTCTTACCAGGGGACATAAATAGGCAGGTCTTTTCTCTCTGGTTGAGGCAAACGCCTATGTAGTTCAAACCAGCATACTGTACATTCCTGTGTGATTTTATGTGTTTTATCGTTGGCAGATGGAATATCTGCTTTTCCCATTGCTATCGATTCAATGTGTGCAGTACACACCCTATCCAAAGCAGACCTGTTTTGTTGGGCAGAAGTCAGGGCTCATTGCCCTGGGACAGCCCATTTCTTGGAAATGCTCATAGGATTTTCAGTTTCCCTTTTTGAGGTATACAAGGAAAATATTACCCTGGGGGAAATATCAAAGGATTTCCCGACATCAGCCAGAGAAACAGGTGCACACATATTTGGTTTGATAAAAATGGAGGATACGAGTGCATTGGCCATGGTCCAGTCATCTCATTCGCCCTGCTCAACATTCATGGTCCACACAGAAAACTTCCATCCTCAGTGATCACTGTCTCCATAACAAACTTGAAAGCCTTAGTCTGGAATTCAAGTTCCTTCACAATCTGGCCCCAACTGACCTTTCCAACCATATTATGCACTACACCCATTCAAGATCCTGCCAAACTAAGCCACTTGCTGTTCCCTGATCCACAACCCAAGCCCTGTGCTTGCTTCTGTCCTTTCTTCAACTCAAAATAATCTTCCTCTACAACCCAAATTTCCAAATTCTTGGCATCCTAAAATCCTTTTCATTCACCAATCTGTGAAGGCTTTCTTCCTACCCCAGGTGGAAATCAACTCTCATTCCTTTATCCTCCCCTTGCAAGTTATTTCTATTTCTCTTATGGTACTTCCAAATTCTACCTTGAAATGTGGTCAGTGATCTCACCTATATATCGTAGGGAGTTTATGACTGATTCACCTTTGAGTTCCTCCTTTTGGGGTCATTATGGAAGGAATATTTGGAATGAGATGGCTTAGGTTCAAATCTACCTCTTTCTGGCTGTGTCATCATTATCAAGACCCCTAAACTCTTCGACTATCAATTCCTAAATTTCAATACATTTTTAAGATTATATATGATAATGGTATGAAAGCCATTATTTAAACTGTAAAAGATAAAATGGTTTAATATATTTTATGATATCAAATTAATATTAATATATTATAGTAGAAAAATAGTGAAATAAATGTTTCCTGACATTGCTAGAAAGATGATTTATTCTTCTACATAACATCATGCACATGACCAATTCATTCTACAGTTGGAACACCCCTAAATTGGACCTGCTCATGAGAAGAGGATGTGTCAGAATATGATCCTGCTCCTAAAATTGCTAAGTCCTCCTCTCCTTGGTCTACCTAATCATTGCTCTACCCTGTTGGCATTTTTATACTCCAGCCAGGCTATATAAGACCGAGGTGGTTCAAACCTGAAATCAAAAAGACTACCATTCACTCATTCACTCATTTATTCAACAAATATTTACTGACTATTCCTAAAGACCAGGCACCCTGCTAGGTTCTGGGGATAGAAAAATGAGTGAGACAAAGTTCCTTCTTGCTCTTGAGATGTTTATAGACTACTAGAGAAGAAATCTTGATATCAATTTCACTGCAATATATAACACGGTTTTAAAGTGAGGTTGAAATAGACAGTGGTCAGTAAAGACCTTATCTGATGAAACTAATTCTGTGGTTTATGATGCCCATTCACCATCAAGAAAAATGTTTTCCCACTTCAGTGGTCTTTAAAGTGCATTTAAGTTGAGTCCATTGTGAAAAAATGCAGATGGTGAGGATGTGATTTATGCCTGTTCTCCACACTCCATAGTGGACTCGAGTCTTGAAATTCCCTGGGGAAAGGCTTGCTTGAAACTCAAGAACTACACTAAGTATGTTTGTCATTGTCTCTAACCAAAAGCCAAAGCTGGAAAGTATTGCATTAGCAAGAAATCTTTTAGGGTTCTATTGACCAAGGGTAAAGGGGGAGAGCTGCAATAGAGAGGGAGAGTTAGATGTTGTGTAGTATTGGAAAGAGGGGATTCACACTCTGCCCCACTGGAGCAGATTGAGCGTATATGTGTTTGTGTGTGTGTATGTGCGTGTGTGTGTGTGTGTGTGTGTGTTGTAAGGAGAGATGATTGAACACATAGAAGTTAGGTAATATAAGGGTTGAGGCACATTCTGCCCTTGCTTCCTGGGAGTGCCCTGAAAATGGAAGCAAGGTCCCTTGAATACCTGTCAACATGGTAGAGTGCAGAGCAGGGAGGCTGACAAGGTATGTTTAGTCTCAGGGGTCTCAGAAAAGATCAGGAAAACATCCAAAATGTCACTCTTACCTAGAGAAGACGAATAGCCTTTTTTACAAAGTAACTATAATAATATGTAACATATAATACAAATATTTGTGAAAATTCATGATATCATTTTTTTTATTGACAATGAATGACTACTGGTGGATGTTATTTAATTTACTCTTAAGTTGACTGAGCTAAGCTTAATTTCCAGATATGATTTTCTATAATAGTTTTTTGAACTCCATTTGAGAAAAATCTTGGAGTTGTCAATGAAAATGCTAGGAACCAGTATTTTATTTTTATTTCATTGAAGTTCATGTAATTTGAAATAACACACGATTAGATTATCTATCTTATTTACATATTCTTGGTCACTTACTGAGACATCTTCTTGGTTCTAAATTGATTTATATCTATGACATACATTATCTTTGAAGACAGTTCTTCAAGAACTCTTTTAATATTGGAATACACTAATTTAGTAGCTTACGGACCATGTATGGTGATTAGGTTTGCTCAGTTTTAGGATCACATACCTGGGAATTTCCCTGCTTTGTGTATATTTAGAAAACAATGAATGTGGGGTGTCCACAAATGCTAAGGAATGACTCACAGTGGTTCAATTCCAATCAGAGTTTTAAAATTCCTTCTTCTAAATAAATAAATAAACAGACACCAAACAAATAAATAAATAATAAATTCATTCTCGCTTCATTTCAGATTATTATGTTTTGTAGCCCACTATGTGGTCTGTATTCCAATACTTCTAAAATCTTATTTAATTTTCTGTGGTTGATTAACATATTTATTTACCAATATGGTGTAGACATTTAATTGGATAAAAGTAGGTCCTTGATCAATGCTATAGATGTTTATCTGAAGCAATGTATCTAATAAATGTAATTTTAGTTTTTTTTCCCAAAATTGTCTTTTCATAAATTTTCAATTATCAGAGAAGTATTCCATGGGTTTCATTCATCAATCAGCATTTGACTCTATTAATTAAACTGGAATATACTGACAACATTAATTGTAATTTTGTGCAAATGTGTATAATTGTACAAATATAGAACACAGATACATATAAAGTGTATACATATACACTCATGCATCTTGTGTATATATACACACCCATATATACATATATATGGTATGTATGTGTACATATGTTCTGATAAATAGATATATATAATTGCAGAGCTAATATAAAGCAGCTAACTCACACCCACATATTATTTTTACAGCACACAGGAAAATTGTTTAGTATGTACATCAGTAGTTTTTAAATACTCATACCCCTTGAGCTGTTCATTCCAATTCTGTGATCTGTTTTAATGAAGTAATTATAAATATACAAGAAATATTTGCCACTGTGGTATTTATTGCACCATTATTTGTGCCAGAGAAAAATTCAAAACTGTTCACATTTACAGAATAGGAGAATGGGTAGGTAACCGGTATTGTAACTCTTTGAAGGACTATCATGCAAAAGGATGTTTACAAAGATTTTATAACAACATGGAAAATGCTTATGTTATAATGTTAGTTGAAAAAAATAGACATAGAATTTCACATGTACAGATGGAAACTAGGAAGAAAGCAGAACTCTCAAATTATCCATTCTTTAGACATTTCACTTACTATTCTATGAACTTCCATTACAGGAAGAAGAAGAAAAAAAAACCCAGACATACAGAGGAATACTTGCCTAATCATAAACATCTAGGTACTTTAAAGGCTACAAATTTTAACTAAGTAAAAATTAGATTCCTTTAGCTATAACCTAGCACTTTAAATAATTGCTGTTTATTTTTTAATAACTTCTTTAACTTCTCTGAGTCAATTTCATTCATAAAATAGTGGTGGTAATATCAAAGTATCAAAATCTCACATCTTTGTGAGATTTTTGTGAGCTCTGCAATATATTATTCTTGTGGCTAAACTAGTGCCTGTGTTTTAGTGCTAAGTCACAACTTCTGAGTAATAAACTCACTCATATTATTTATGCACACACACACACACACACACACACACAACCTTTTAAATCAGTAGGAGAAAGAAACTTAAAGGAAACAAATTGATAATTTACAAAAAAGCTAATTTTAAAAGAAAAAAAGTGTTTGAAAATAAAAATTTACATCTTACAAGGTCTAAGCTATGTTTCTTAACATCATCATGAAACTCCTTCACCGGCACTAGATGAGCAATTTGAAAACCAACCGACAGCTTAAAAAGCTTCCCAGGGATTTTGTCTCAGTTATTAATAATTGCTCTTTCCGTTATTAATAATTGCTGCCTGGAAATTAGCCTAAGGTGACATTAAAGAAGCCAGAAGGAGACTGCATCCATTCTCAGAGGCTTCTGACCCCTAAATGATGCTCTCAACTTTCAAGTCAAAGAGCTACTACAGGGTAGCTGAGACAGTCTCTTCTGTCCAGCATAATCCCATTAGAAGTCCACATCAGGCCAAATTCTCGACTGCCCCTCCCAGTTGGCAATGTCTCTGTGGTTTAGCTACACGTTGTTTTGAGTAATGACTTTCATGATGCCACAAGCTGCTGAGCCAAAATAATATGGGATCGTAAAAGAGGAATGCCTCCACTGAAATGGTCTCCATGCAAATGGCATTCAGAGACTAGCAGAGGGGAAATGAGGGCATCTAGGTTTCTGTCATTAACAGCAAGACCAACAGTAGAGGCCAATCAGGAAAGTGGATTCCCTTGGCATCCTCTTTAGGTGGATAATCTCAAAGCAGAACATGTACTCCTGGGAATTTCCAGAGTTTATAACGTCTGACCTTGCCACTTGTGGAGCCATAGTTAAGATTTTAAACTACTTCTCTCTTCTTGTGGTATTTGCTTGCCTCATGACACAGGCTACTGTGTGAGATTTGGTAGAATAGATACAAAAAATAAAATATCAGGTCTAGTGTTTCTTTTATGACAGCACTATGTTGGCAACTAGGTTTTTCCTTCATGACATGGCATAAACTTGACCTCCAGGTTCATTTCTGACTATGTACCTTTGATGTTTTCTGAGAAGTTAGACCATGGCGATGCTCTATCTGGAGGGCAATGCAGTGTCATATGCTTTCACATCATCTCACTCTGTATGATTACTCCCATGAGATTTTTGAGACAGGAATCTGCATTATCATATCTTTAAACCTGGATAGACATTTGGTTGCACATAAGAAGAATTTCATTTTTCCCCTCTCAGATCAGTTAAAATAGGAGCTGGATGACAAAGATGGGGGCACTCTCTATTCTCGGCATGAAAAAAGTTGATGAAAGACTTAGTGATGTCCTGGTATATAATTGACACTCTGTGAACATTAATTCAGTGGAGCCTTAGGGATCAGAGAGTTCAGAAGATTTCATGAAATCAAAAACACATGCTTGTTAGGTTAATTCATTACTTATTGTGCAAAAATAGTCATTTCTGAATCTTCATATTGTTTGCATTCAGAACTATATGGACTCAATTTACTGAACCAAGGATATACTGATACTAAAATTACCAAGAAGAATGTATTGTATAAATTGCTTGCTAAGGGAATATGAAGTTTGTAGCATTCAAGTGTTTATCCTAGAAAATGAATTCTCCCCATCACTGAGAAAAAATACAGGCAAGCAAATAAACCTGTTTATGTGCTGATCTGAGTTTGTATGAGATGGTGAGTGTGTAAGCCCAAGAGTCCCAGGTGGCCCAAGCACAGGTGGTGGGTGGGGACAAATTTGGTGGAAACAGGTATGACAACTGGAGTGAGAGACAGAGGAAAGGCTGTTCAATAGAGTCTGAACATTGTTCATAATGTGATAATGTGAAATGTTAAATTTTGACAACTTAATATCAATCTTATATCTTTCTGTGTTAAAACCAGGATTTGTGTGGTGGAATGGGAAAAGGAATGCAAATGAGCATAAGCATGCATAACATTTGTGACCACATCTAAAGTTAAAGACTGCTCTTGCATAAACGTATAAATAGTCATTATACTATATTTAAGATATGTGCAGTTTTAGAGAATAACGTCTCCACCTTAAAAGGAAATATTACTGTAATAAAATATTCCAGGTACCTCTCCCAGATTGTGCCACTCTCTCTCACCCTTAAATTAAAAAGTATCCTGAATTAGATGTCACTTATTTCTATGCAGTTCTTTATTTATATACTATCTGGGCATTAAACAACATGTAGTATTATTTTTAATTTAACTTTTCTTTACTGGATGCCATACTTTCAACTTATCTACCCTACGATTGGTCCTAAAGTCTGTGTTAGAGTCACATTTATCCTACCACCTGCTTACTCACTGTTAATAGGATGATTCTTCTTTCCTCTCTCAACACCAGCTCCACTAGCATAAGAACACCGATGAATGGCTCCATTTTCTCAGCAGGACCAAAAATCTCACATGCTGTTTCAAATAATTCTTTAAAAACTCCAGATGCTTGGGGTTACATTAATTTAAGGTGTTCTATTACAGAGAAGTAACATGAAGTTCAGAATTGAAGTCTCAGCTCTGTTCACCACAGACTAAGTTTGTCAAATCATTTGTCTTCCTAAAACTCATTTAGGTAACTTACGAAACGGAGGAGCTGAACGACATGTAAATTAGCTCCGTAGCCCTTTCCAACTCTAATAGTCTCCTTTTATTTCACTCTGTTCCTTCAGTATGGATGAACAGACTTACCATCCCTATTATTATATTGTCTTTCTTTAAAATTCTCTTTTGTCATTTTCTTGAAACATTTATGGACCAATAAAGAGGAGAATGTGTCTGCACATACTTCCAAAGTATAAACTAAACACATTTTCAAAAAGCATTTTCTGGTCAGTTTGTTTCAAAGAACCTGTCTTACCCTGCTTAGTATTCCGTGGGATGTATTCAGGAGTCACTAATATTGCTACTCATACTCTGAACATGTGATTCAACACCTTTTGCTAAGCAGTCTTAATTTGAACCCCATCTGAGGTCATTACTAACCTAAGTCTCTCAAAGCTGATACATTCCCGCCTGTATGAAGTCTTCCCAGGAAAGGGATTCAAGGATAGACTCATGCAAAGACACCAGTGCGGTGAGGATATGATTTCCATTCTCATAGTTTATACACAGTTGGCTGTTACTACTGAAAAACAATCACTTTAAACAGAAATATTCCATGTTTAATCCCTGCCAATTTCATATTGAAAAGTGTGAGGAAAATCAATTAAACAATCTTTAAGTTCCAAGAAAATGAAATAGACTTTCCTCCATTATAAAAATGATTATTTACCATTTCTTTTCTTCCAACAAATGTAAAAAGTTATGCGTAACTGTCTCCATTTAGGAAAAGTAGGCACATGGTTGATGAGAAGGCCAAGTATGTGTTCCGTTTTCATGCATTAAATGTTATTTAGTTTAAACAGTATATATTTGCGGTCCCTAAATTGGGGTACTTGCTGAATTTAAAGAGAAAAACTTTGTATTTGCATGAACAGATTCCAAGAACAAGGCTGAATTTTTGATATTCTGTTCTAATGCATGTTGAATACTTGTGATGGGCAACGAAAGGGACATAACTCGGGAGTCACCAAGCATTCATTCAAACAGTCCTTCTCAAGTGTAACTACTAATTTCAGCTGAACAAACAATTACTGAATGTTGCTTGTGTCCCTGGGTTGGCTTCGGTGCTTGAAGTGTCCATATGTAAAAAATACATATATACAGTATATAGTTACAAGTTACATGTCATGGAAAAGCCTCCAGTTCCCCCTTTAAAGTAGGAAAGGAAGAAGAGTCATAACTAGGCATTTATATTCACACCTTTAAAAATACAAACACTATATTGAAGAGCTTGCTAAAACATTTTTGAGCCCCTTCCCGTGTGCTCAGTCTAGAAGTAAACATCATCAAAAGTCTAGAAGTTGGTACTAGTATCCAAAGGGAACTTGAATTGAGAGGCATATTTATAAAATCTTGACATCTTATTTTGCATTAACACATTTATGAAGGACTTGTATTTTCTTTCTAATCACCATTTTATCTCTAGCAGACATTTACAATATTAAACTTTTTTTAAAGCTATTTTCAGTGAGCACCAGTAGAAATAGCAGTGGGAAATGCTGCCTCTCCATTACAAGGTAGGGGTGGTAAGAGAGCAGTAGATGTGAGGAATGGCACATTGCTGAGTTAATCACTGAATAGGAGTAAAACTGCTTCTCAACAAATGCACTATTTTCTTTCAAAAGCATGAGACTTTTCATATTTAGCTTCCAAAATCTCATTAGAATGTCTCCTTTTGCAACTAAATTGGTTAACAATAAATAATTCATCAACCTCAAGAGACTACGAAATTTTTGAAAGGTGTTCTAGTTTAACAAAAGCACAATGGTTTAGTTTATATAATGTATCAAGGAATTAAAAATAGGTGAAAAGTTCATATTTGTACTCTGGAAGGACTCTTGATGAATAATAAAATAGCATTTCAATTTCATTATGCAAAGTATTTGCTGGATCACATCATCTTTCTCCCCCCACCCCCCCATTGAACATGACCTTTTTAAAAATATATATACTGTCTATATTTAATCAGATTAACTTCTTCCTCATACATTTCTTATATCCCTAAAACTTACTCTTCCAGAGTAAAGATTAAATTATATAAAGATCTATGGTCTTCATAACATTCCTGCTCAAATAGTTTGTTGATTTCTGAAATATATTATTGGAAAGATTATATGCTACTCCTTCCTAGAGCTCTTTAAGAAAATAATTTGTCTGCAGTCATTTACAATTGCTATAAAAATAAGCACCATCCTGAATTTTCCTTCCTCCCTCCCTCTTTCCTTTTTAACTTCCTGCCTTCCTGCCTTTTTTCATTCCTTTCCTTTCCTTTTCTTAGCTTTCCTCTAGTTTTTCCCTCAATCATATTGGCGTCCCTCTTATTTGCAAGGTATCCTGCCAGACGCTGGGAATCAACAGATGAAGACGTCACGATCCAGGGATATCTGTCGTGACATATAAGTACAGAATAATCAACGACATAGTACAGATAGATAGATAAGCCTAGAGGACTGTTAAACAGACGCCCCTGAGACTTGGTATTTGAATTTAACAGTCTGATGCCCTTTGTCTGATTTCCATGAGGATCCATCCATTAACCTCACACTGACTGGGCAATCTCATCAAGATTAATTGGTCCCTCAGGCGAGATTGGCAATCAATAGCTGCAATGCTTCTCAAATTTCATTTTACAGATTTTTAACCGCCAAAGCTCTCCATTCTCCTTCTCACATTACCTCCCACGTTCCCACGCATTCAATCCCAACCCAGAGGCCACTGTCCTTCTCCTTTTATTCTTTTATTCTTCCCGCGCTGCACAGCAGGCATGCGGAGGAGGAAGACAGAAAACAGAAAACTTTTCAATGTGGGCATCAAGCTGTCAGCCCGTTCCTGCCTTGGCGCTGGGATCCGCTCCTCCCCCGCCAGTCCCCACCAGAGCACCACTTCCCCGGCAAACGCCCAAGACCGAGAGAAAAGCCGCAATATAAAACGGTCTCTCCGATTAGAAACAAAATTCCGTAATGCTGGGACAATTCACTAAGAACACAAAGAAGTGCATTTCTGAGCATCGCCCACCCATCCCCCGCCCGGGGGGGGGGGGGAGGACGCGGTAGGAAGAAAAGGGCATGTGAGGGAAGAGCGGAGCAGGTGTCTACCTCACTGTTCACACTCCTGCCTACATGTGGCTCCCCTGAACCTCAAGTCCACCCACAAGGGAGGTACCTGGTTACTCCCCATTTCATAGCAGGAAAACCGCACGCAAGGAAACAGGTGCCGTGGTTAGCAAACCATCTCAAGTGAGTCCTTTAAGGGACCTGCAGGCTATTTTAAGTAATATGGTAAATAATATTACAGACATGTTCTCGGGATTACTAGCGAATCAAAAAACTAGAAAACACCTTTCTAAAGTAGCAGACCTTCCCCTACCCCCACCCCCAGCCCCAGCCTCAGTCTGAGAAGCTTGGAGAAGCAGCCCTATGGAGCTTGCTCCAACACCAAGTGACTACATGCCCCCTCCAGGTTCAAAACTACCCTTGACATCAGAGATTTAATAACAGCCCTTTGCACACATCACCTAATATCCTTTTCTATGTAGGCTGCCTCAAAGACTTGGAGTTTGATTGCCACTGGGCAAAGTCATTCGTCCCTCTGGCCTTAAGTCTTTGATAATTATTGCAACTCCTACCTTCCTCACCTCCATCCAATATTCACTCCACCACAGCAGAATCTCCTTGTACTCATGAAGTGTGAAGTCGGCTTCCTGGCATCTGTCAGATGCTTTTTACACGTTTTTAATTTTTTTCCTCTGAAAAAGAAGTGTCTGCAAAATACCAGAGGATCTTTTAAAGAAGTTACTTGGGATATGTTGCCCTTTTGTAAACATACAAAAATGGGATGTGGTAAGCATCATTAATATGCCAGGTATCCCTTGGTTCCACAAATTAAGCCAAAATTCTGCTAATTTTTGAGGGGGAAAATGATAATATGAAATAGTAGTAAATGCCAGTTTTTGTAGCTCTCCAATTCTGCAGTGACTGGATTTGGGCCATATGAGAATAATTTCTACTGTTAGATCAATATGGAAATGGAGAGTGAGACTAGATAAGCTATTCCCAGCCTGGTGACTTAGGAGTTAAACTTTAGAGCTGACACCCCAGCATTTGGTAATCCTCCCACCCCATACAGTATTCAGCTGTAAAATCTGTGAAGTAGGCCTCCTTCCGAAGTAAGGTTTTCTTGTAATACCATAATTGGTTAAGTATGTATGATAGTGAATTTAACAACTAAGTGCCTTGATTTGCAGAACAAATGGCACCCACATGCTTGCTATTGACCTTCTGAATTGTGAATAAGCTATGCCAGGCTGCCATAAGCCAGGGGATGTTCAAATGATTCCCCCCTCCACGTCCGAGCTGCTATCTCCTCTGTAATGAAATGACAAGACAGAATTATATCAGAAAAAGAACACCCACATATACACCCTAAATCATGCAAATGAACATTTGAAAATTCAGTGGTAATTTAGGAAGGTGGCCTCCAGTAGGCTTCCTTTCCTTAGACAGGCAAAGCTAACTATTCTGTTCCAGAACAAACCTGAGGCTTGCTACAATTCTTCTCACAACTAGTGAATCACAAGTCAATTGCTGCTGCTGCTAAAATGAAGGTAAATCAGTTCTGTGTTGGACAAAAAAAGGCGTTAGAATTCACAAATAATTGGAGAAATAACCAACATATTATGTTACAATCATATGGAAAGAGTATACATTGTAAAAATTACCAGCACAGAAAATTCCCTTGGCTATACGATGTCTTTACAATAACAAGTGTGGCTATTTGAATAGTCAGGATAGAGTTCTTCTATCTTATCTTCAGATAAAACATTATAGCTCGACCAAAAGACTGAAATCCAGTTGAGTGTCAAAAGCAAAAGCCAAGTGATTTATTCATGTACTAAAATTAGTTAACTTTGTATAGTATGAAATAAGTGCATAAAATACAAGAGAAATACTTTCCCTATTGATTCTGGTAGTTAACTAATTAATCTGGAAAATTAGTTAAGCTAGGGAACAATAAAAAAATGGTATCATCAATATTTTATTATATGTTAACTTAAAGTGAATAAATATGTATTCAAGTTCCAGTCTTTTGATGTAGGGTGAAAACTATGCCCTTGAGAATATTGCCATTGATGGAAATTTCATCTTGATGGCTTTTCTTGCAAAAGCTACTCCTATAATATTGACTAAGATTTCCAGTTTCTTTTCTTTTCTTTTTTTTAAGATTTTATTTATTTATTTGACAGAGAGAAACACAGCTAGAGAGGGAACACAAGCAGCGGAGGGAGAGAGGGAGAAGCAGGCTTCCTGCCGAGCAGAGAGCCTGACGTGGGACTCGATCCCGGGTCTCCGGGATCATGACCTGAGCCGAAGGCAGTCGCTTAACCAACCAAGCCACCCAGGCGCCCCAAGATTTCCGGTTTCAATTGTTTGAAAGGATATAGGAATTCAAATACTTTAGTGAGGCAAAAAATATGCTAACATCCTTTTAGATCTCCACGGTTTAACAAGTTTTTTCTAAGGTTTTATTTACTTTATTTGAGGGGGAGAGCATGAGCAAGAGAGAGAGCAGGAGCAGTGAGGAGCGGAAGAGGGAGAAGCAGACTCCCCACTGAACAGGGAGCCCAACATGGGGCTCGATCCCAAGACCCTGGGATCATGACCCAAGCTGAAGGCAGACACTTAACTAACTGAGCCACCCAGGTACCCTGACAATTCTTTTCTAAATATCTTGTCTTCCCCTAATTTAACATCATTTTTAGCCATTTTTTTTCTTTATTGGGTCATTCCAAAGCATTTGACTTAATATTCATACAAATGTCTCTCTTCTGTTTCCCATTCATATTTCATTGTAATATTCATGTAAATATTGAAATTATGTCATTAAAATAATAAGCACAACTGGCATAAAATGGCAGAAACAAAACTAAATTCAGCAAGTGGGAGTTATAGTACATAAATATGTGAGAGTAGACAGCCAGCCCCAAACACTCATGGGCTACAGGACACGGACTTATCTTTTACAGAAAAAATGAAGAATGTTCAGTATTCCATAAAATTCATGAAACAAATGTCAGTTAATTGAAACCCAGTTTTTAGTAGGTGAAATTGTTGTGAGTGACAATGTGTCTTGAAAATGTACCAATACATCCCAATACATCTTATGGGAATTTAAAATGTTTCAGTTAACTTTTTATCATATAGTCTAGACAGTCTAGAGAGTCCAATCTCTAATTTTTCTGATGAGTAGAAAAAGAAATTCAACTAACAGAGGCAAGATAGATATTCAAACAGAAAGATATTCATTGCTTAAGTTCAGCAAACGTGTAATACGAAGGCCCTGGACCGGATTGCTGAGATGCTCCTGCTCTGTCTTCATAGTTTTCAAATGCTGTTACAACACCAGGAATCTCCCTTAAAATTTTTCTTTATCGGCAGGTATATGTCATGCCCTTTATCTCTGACATTTTAATGTTTTCTATTTTTACTTGAAATTTCTACTATTTTTAACTCCTCTCTTCCTTTTGTAGAAAGATTATCTTTTCCATCCTATTATTTACTAGATGGGAAACACTAAATATTCTATTTTCAGTCTTTCCATATTTACATTTAAAGTAAACATAATTAATATTTATAGTCAGATTTAGTATTTTCTAATATCTAGAGTATATCACTGTCTATGACCTCTCCCAGAACATGCTACTAACTTTAGAAAGCTTTTAATTCTCTCATTTGCTCTTCATTTTGTCATACTTGAAGAGAATGAATAATAAATTTGTACAATTTCTTTGCTCACTGTTGATTCTCACATGTCAAGACTTCCTCCTGGAGTCATTAAGTTTCTTTCTGGAGTGCATTTTCTGGTCTTTTAGCAGTTACCATTTATTGTATGCCTGAAATGTACCATTTTTATTTCTTTTTTTTTTTTTAAGATTTTATTTATTTGACAGAGAGAAACACAGCAAGAAGGGGAGCACAAGCAGGGGGAGTGAGAGAGAGAGAAAGAAGCAGGCTTCCCACCGAGCAGGGAGCCCAATATGGGACTCGATCCCGGGTCTCCGAGATCATGACCTGAGCCGAAGGCAGACGCTTAACCAACTGAGCCACCCAGGCGCCCCCCATTTTTATTTCTCAAAAACTTAAAGTACACTCTAGAACCTAACCTAATACCTGGCATGTAGAAGATGCTCATTAGATGTTTGTCAATGATGTGGATGGAATTGGAGGGTATTATGCTGAGTGAAGTAAGTCAATCAGAGAAACACAATTATCATATGATCTCTCTGATATGAGGAATTTGAGAGTCAGGGTGGGGGTTTGTGGAGGGTAGGGTGGGAAAAAAATGAAACAAGATGAGATCAGGGAGGGAGACAAACCATAAGAGACTCTTAATCTCAGAAAACAAACTGAGGGTTTCTGGTGGGTTGGGGGGAGGGATAGGGTGGCTGGGTTATGGAAAAAATAAAAATTAATAAAAAATAAAAAAATGTGAGAGTGAATGAATGAATGAACAAGGTCTGTCCAATGCATGTTATATGTTCATGTCTAATTGTAATACAAAGTCTGGATGGTAGACATTCGCTACATTTGTGAAGGAAGAAACTGCGCTTCAGAGAGTTTAATAAAACTTGCTCAAGCTCACATCACTCTTAAGTTTTAAGATTTAGATTCAATTCTATGTCTAACCAACATCAAATTGCATATTTTGTTAATTTCTTGGTTTCTTGAACTCAGGAAGGATCTTACAACAGAATATGGAATGCTGAGCTTTGTGAAAATGATGCCGTTATGGAATAAAATATACTAGGAGAGATCTTTGTCTCCCTTTTTGTCATTCTCCTGTTTGTTTTTTTTCCCGTTTATTTCCCCTCCACTTTGGCTACCATTACCATGGAAATGACAACCCTAGACCACAACTAGTGGAATTCATACAATTGGTGGTGGAAAAGACTAAATAAAAGAAGAGAACAGGAATCAACGGGGGAACAAAAAAGGAGAAGCAGAGAATATAAATACATGGATTTATAAATATTATTGTCAAAAGAAGCATCTCAGATTCGAACAATGTTTTGTAGAAACTTTATAACAAATACAAAAGCATCTTCAGATGTTTGCAGAAGTTTTTCTTAAAAAGTATTTTCTACATGATATGTTTGTTTTCATAATTTCTCTTAGATTGAAAAATGAAGATTAGATGAATGCACTAAAATAACCTTGGTAGAAATCAATATTATTTTCAGATTTCAAGCTTGTTAGAGATACTGCCCTGACTTGACCATCTTGCTGATTTATTGTATTAAAATCCAAGTTTTAAAAATTCTAGAGATGTTAGATTTACTACACACTATATTGAAATCTCACACACCTGGAAAATTAATTTTATTTTCTATAGGATAAACTTTTTCAAGTGACTACATTGCTTAAATTGCAGTGAGAACACAAATGAAACAGAATATCTTTTTGTGATATTGAAGTTGTGGTTAGGTCATGGAAACAATTAAAAAGAAAAAACACCCAACTGAGAGCTTAGATCTTTTTGTCTTAACAACTACCAATATGGGCTGTTTCAGTTATATCTGGAAGAATCAGTTTAGTGTTCTCTGAGATAAAATGTGATTTATTTCCAAAAAAATTACAGCTTTGATTTTTTTTCCAACATATGAATTAAAATAAATGCTTTATGCATTCAACTTGAGAGCCAGAAAGAGGAAAAATATTTTCTTATAAAACAAGAAGTAATTCATAAATATAAAAGAAAAAATTAGTTTGAGCTCATTGAGAAGAAAAAAAGCAACTGAATTAAGTCATAATTATCTCAGGATGTGTCTGCACGGGGTCTATAAGAAGTCTACTCAGTCATGGGTTCTCCCATTTGATACGAAGTCTAAGAAATTATGTCTCTGCCTTATTTGAGTTTACCAAGTACCTGCCACTTAAATTATAAGACATTTGGCTCTTTTAACTAAAGGCTACTTCTAAAAATAAGAATGATGTAGGTATCTGTGATTTGGAATGTACCAGTAAGGACTCCCTTTCTCAAAGCGTGTCCCCACTGGACATTGTTATTTGGCTGCATCAACAGAAACCCAACTACACTGGTTTAACGGGATTCCCTAGAAACAGATTCATAGATGGAGAGTTGCATCTGGAAGATTTAACTAGAAAATCCTCTCAGGATGTATACCTGTAAGAAAGTGAGGAAGGCAAATTTGGGCAGAGAAGCAGCAGATCTACAAGGTTACAAATGAGACCTTAGCCAGTCCCACAGCAAGTTTTGGTGCTGAATTATCTTTCAAAGTTGCCCCAACTTAATTCAAAGGCCTTGGGCTTTTGTGCTCCCACATCCAAAAGTCATAGCCTCTAGGCCACCCCTTTTGAGGCGACATAGTTTCGAGCACAGAAATTCTGACAGCTAATAGCTACTCCAGGAAGGGACACATCTGTGATGAGTCAGTAGTTGTACTTACCAGCAGATGAGGATAGGCATGGCACCCTGAAGGACTCAGGGCTGAAAGCCACCATAGATGGGCACTGCAAGAGCATCCTTCCCCTGCTCAGATCCACTTGCTCTTACAGCGAGTTTGCCCATCTGGGAACAGCTTCTCCAGGATGCTGGGAGCTCTCATTTCCAGGGGAAATACAAAAAGAGAGTTAGTAAGTATAGGAACTATACCTCAAAATGGTAATTGATCTCCAATCAGTAACCAGTGCTTACCATTCTCCTCTTCAACCACTCAGTCTAGATGCCCTCACCTTCAGCTAGCACCTCTGCTGGTGGGGTGATCTACACCGTCATCCCTGAGGATTCTGAACTCAGGGTTACCAGGCCCTTTCGCAGGCCACGGCTGCTGTTCCTGACTGCTCACTGTTAAAACTGGGCCTGGTAGCACCAAGGGACACTTCAATGGACTAACTGAGCCCCAAACATTCTCCCCCGGCCCCCATCTATCCCTTGCTAGGACTGGATTATTTGGTTACTTTAAGTTACAAGGACTCATTTGCTTGAGATATGATGGAAAAAACAAACTATGGAATTGGGTGCACCGCTGAGACATTAAAGAGAAAATGATGAGAGGTGGCAGGTGACAAATCAAAATTCAAGGTAAAATGCAAAAGCCAGAGGAGAGGGTGTCCCAGCAACATTTAACAAAACCCACAATCTGTTTTTCTACCCCAAAGTTGATATTCTAGAGTGGATATACTACATAAGGCTATAAAACCCATCAGGCAAATATGTTCTGTAAAGGACCAGAGGACACTCCATTTAGTAAAAGGGTAAGGAAATCAGTGGTGAGAAGGGACATCCACATTACTGGGAAGCGTGGTGGTGGTATCCTCTGTAGAACAGAGGCAGGGGCATTGGATATCATTACGAAACTGAATTCCCACAGCAGCAGAGGCCAGGTGATGGTATTTAACCATCAGAAGCAAACTGTGTGCAATTATTGCAATGAGAGGCAAGGCTGAAGCAGTAGCCAGGAGTGGCCCAAACTATGGAGAAGTATGGAGTTGGTTAAAAATATATGATATTTCTAGAGCCATGGTGCAAAAGCAGCCAACACAGGTATTGCTTGATTTATATTATGACAAGAAACTGAGGAGGCATGTTCAGGAGGTTGAAAGAAGTTGCCTGATGAAAAAGTCACAATCTCTGACCCAGTTTACAGATCTGACCTAGTTTCCAGACCGAGAATCCACTAATTCAGGGAGAGTCCAGATCCCTATGAGGAAAGACCCTGAAACACCAGGGCCTATGGCATTTACTTGGGTAACCATGAATTGGGGAAAGAATAATAGCAGGTTGTTTCAAAAATTATTTGATATGCGGTATCAACTGATACTGATACCCAGATATCCAAAGTGCTACCATACCAACATCATTACCAGTAAGCCAGAGCATGGAGTAGCTGAAATTCATAGTGGGCCCACTGGATCCACAGAACCATCTGGTAGATATTTCCTTGAAAGTTGTAGCATACTGAAATGGACTAAAAAAAAAAAAAAAAGAAGAAGTGGACATACTTGAAAATTCACACAACCCCATATTAGTTTGTTGACCTGTGGTGTAAGAATTATCCTAGTAGGGAAGGCTAAGTAGAAATGTCTGAAATTGGCCCACTCCAACAAAGCTAATACATTTTTTTTTAAATTACCATATGCTGACGGGAATAGTAGATATCAATTTCACTCTTGAAAACTAAAAAGAAATGATAGTTCTATCATATCCATTTAATACATAAGTCTGGTCCTTAAAAAAACCACATAGATCATGATGGATAAATAAAAGCTTAAGCAAAGAAACCTCAATTTTGTTGTGCTGAATGTGGTGTCTTTTTCTATTTTTAATATTTTTTGGGGACGCTCCATATTGTTTTCCACAGTGGCTGCACCAATGATACATTCCCACCATAGTACAGAGGCTCCTTTTTCTCCATTATTATTTCTTATCTTTTTGAATTTAGTCATTCTGACAGGTGTAAGGTGGTAACTCATTGTGGTTTTGATTTACATTTCCCTAATTAGTGATATTGAGCATCTTTTCATGCGTCTGTTGGCCATCTGTATGTCTTCTTTGCAAAAATGTCTACCCAGTATTCTGCAAATCTTTAACTGGATTATTTGTAGATTTTTTGGCGTAGAGTTGCATAAATTCTTTATATATTTGGATATTAACCTTTTATTGGATATATCATTTGTAAATATCTTTCTCCCACTCAGTACATTGCCTTTTCATTTTGTTGGTAGTTTCCTTCTCTGAGCAAAAGCTTTTTATTTTGATGTAGTCCCAATAGTTTGTTTTTGCTTTTGTTTCTCTTGCTGGAGGACATTTATCTAGAAAAATGTGTTTTTTGCTGATGCCTATATTCTCTTTTAGGAGTCTCATGGTTCAGGTCTCACATTTAGGTCTTTGATCTGTTTTGAGTTTACTTTTGTGTTTTGTGTAAGAAGGTGATCCAGTTTCATTATTTTGCATGTAGCTGTCCAGTTTTTCCAATGCCATCTATTAAAGAGACTGTTTTTTTCCTCAATGTATATTTTTTCCTCCCTTTCATTGATTAATTGACCATATAAGCATGGGTTTATTTCTAGGCTTTCTATTCTATTGCATTGCTCTATGTTTCTATTTTTGTGCCAGTGCCATACTGTTCTGATCACTAAAGTTTTGTAGTATATCTTGAAATCTGGGATTGTGATGCCTCCAGCTTTGTTCTCCGTTCTCAAGATTGCTTTGGGTATTTGGGACTTCTGTGGTTCTATACAAATTTAAGATTATTTGTTCTAGTTCAGTGAAAAATGCTCTTGGTATTTTGATAGGGATTGCATTGAATCCATAGATTGCTTTGTGTAGTATAGTAGTATAGCTATTTTAACAATATCAGTGCTTCCAACCTATGACCATGGAATATTTTTTCATTTGTTTGTGTCATCTTTAATTTATTTCATCAGTGTCTTATATTTTTTGGAGTACAGGTCATTCACCTCCCTGGTTAAGTTTATTCCTAGGTATTTTATTCTTTTTGGTACAATTGCATGTGGAATTATTTTCTTTTTTTTTTTTTTTTT